>PVKS010002713.1:0-114098 GCA_004027875.1 Aplodontia rufa | reverse complement strand
GATTAGTGTTTATTATTCCTGAATCTGAAGCTCAAGAGAAGTCAGTAAATGGCTAATTTTATATTGTAGTATGTTTTGTCTTTGCCTCTCTGTGAGAAACAACGTTTGTATCCTCAGTCCCTTTGCTACTCCGAAGCCAAGAGCTTGCCTAGCCTGGTCATTTGCCTTCAGTTTCCTGAAGGTGCTTTTTCCACAGTCCAGGTGAGGTTGATGCACACTGAAGATGAAAATGGCTGCACAAGTTCACTTTGTGTTTTCTGACTTCCAGGGCTGATATGTAGCTTTAATACATACTACCTTGATTTTGTGTATGTCCCTTGTTAATTTAAGAGTGGCTTGAAATCATGTTGATGTCTGAGAATGGGTACGCAAGAGAAAATACACTTCTGCTTACTTACCCTGATTTGAAATAGTGTTATTTTTCTAAATTATAATAAATGCTTCTACCATAAAAATAAATTTGCCTAAGTGATTTGTTTGAAAGTTTATCATTTCAAGTGATGCTCAGTGCTCTACGGTTAGAGGCTAACAAGCCTGGAAGAGATCCTGTCTTGATGAGTGGGGACAAGAGCCTAAATTTCATGCTGTGCTTGGAGCTATGTGTCTCACGTACATTCTCTATTTGCTCCTCAAAACAACCCTTAAGCTAAATCATCTTATCTCCATAAGAAAAGAAATAAGCTTCTTTGGTTTAGTTATCTAAATGCCTGGAAAATTGTATACCAAAACTGACCTCAAATTTTAACATAATAACTTTAAGGATAACTAGTGAAAATTTAGGTATCATGTACTATAGTTTTGCCATTTGCCACTTGTGAACGTTATATAACTTCCCCTTTATCTTGAGTTCCTCACTTATAAAATGAGTATAACACTACCTACTCTGCTAGAGCTCCATAGTTCGTTTTGTTTTAAAGAAAATGGTGTGGGCTGGAGCGGTGGCACAGTGGTTATGGTGCTTGCCCTGGCATGTGCAAGTATGCGAGTTCAAACCCCAGCACCCACGTACACAACAAAGTCTCAGAGCAAAGGAAGCCATGTGAAAAACTAAATAAAATTGATTCTCTCTCTGTCTCTCTCTCTCTCACTGTCCCCTCTTTCTTAAATAAATAAATAAAATGGTGTATGCAAACTATATAAGTATATAAATCATAAAATGTTACTTAAATGTGAGATCATTATTAGTTTTGGATTTGAGATTAGAAAATTTTTATTTCTTGGGAAGAACATGAATATGAATAAAGGCAATTATTAACTTTGGATAGAATATTCTTAAATTCCTGAAAGTAAGGAATTTAGGGGAAAAAAAAAGCAGCAGTCTTCCTAGACTTTGGTTGAAGAACATAGCGTTTGGGTTTCTTAACTGCCCAGTGCAGATGGGTTATGTCAATCCAGTAAAAATTTTATTACTGCATATATTTTAATCCAAAATCACCCACACATCGCCTATACCTCAATCTCTTGACTGTTCTATATTTCCCCACATAACAATATACATGTCCATATACATGTATGTTGTACATTTTTTGTACATTTTCCAGAATTAATTGATGGAATAAGTATGACCTGGCTTCTCAGGTGAGTAAAGAGTAAGCTACATTGTTGATTGCCCCTCTAGATCCCTCCCTACTCTCCCTCTCTTTCCCTTTCTTCCACCGTTTCTCTCTCCCCTCCCCCCACTACATATCTGTTGTTCCCCTAGATTATGTGTTACTTTGACTTTGGTGAGTATAGTACAAGAACTTGACCTTTCACCCAAGCCTGCATTTTTCTCTAGCCTCCACAAGTGAAGGAAATCATTTGACCCTTGAGTCTCTGGGTTTGGCTAATTTTGCTCAGCATAATATCTTCCATTACTATCTGTTTACCTTCAAAGGCCATAATATCATTTCTAATAGCTGAGTAGAACTCCATAGCATTACCGCATTTCTGAGGTGGATGGCATACTTGAGTAGGCTATATTTGCTAGTTATTGCTGTACAGTAGACCACAAGTTAGTGACTAGAAACAGCAGCCATTTATTTTGTTCATGATTCTAAAGGAAACTGGAGTGAACTTAGCGAGCCATTTTGATCTTTACTGGCTTCCCCTGATCAGCTGCAGGTGGGCTGCATGGTTTAACTTCTGGGAATTAGCCGGATTTGGGGGCTGAGGTTTGTTGGGGCTGAGTTGTCCTCATGGTGTTTGGTCCTCTAGCCAGGATAGCTTGGTCTTGTTCTACTGCAGGTGGTAGGAATCCAAGATACCAGAGGTGCTCAAAGTGTCTGGAGGCCTAGTCTCAGAACAGGCACTGAGTCGTACTCCCGCTGTGCTCAATTGGCCAGAATTGAGGAGTAGGAATAGAGTCCACCTCTTGAAATGAGGAAATAAGAAGTTCAATGAAAGGTAGGGATACAGAGATGGGTGACAAGTTGTGGCTACTTTTACAACCAGTCTACTATACCTCCATTCTGTCTGGCCTGGGATACTACTTATGGAATCAGTGGTCCTAGTGACCTGTCTTATTTAGCATTTGTCATAGACAAAAATGTCCTGATGAGTACTATGAATTATCACCCTGGTCACAGGGAACATCTTCCCTTTTTTTTTTTTTTTGGTGAAGATGCTGATTTAGAAGTTCTTAGAAAAGAACTGCTTCACTTCCATTTTCAGATTGGTCCATTTTATATACTCTGCTTCTCTCTCATTTTTCTACTTCTTCATGCTTTGCCACCTTTTTCTTGTGTATATTAAAGCAGATCACCGTGCTTCCAGAATATTTTATTTTGTGTTAGTAACTACATTTTCCTACTTCTCTGCCCTTAACACTTTTTGTTTTGAATCCAAAATGACTCTTAGTGTTATTCTGCATTTGCTTTAACAACACACTTTCTCAAAAGTAAATTTTTTAATATTAAATTTCTTAATTTTCAGAGCTTTTTCTTATTTCAAATTGAAATTGCAACTTGTAAAGCCTGTTTTCTTTTTCAGCCTCTTAACTTTTTTTGACATGCACTAATCCTTATATACATATCAGGCAGTGTTTTGCATTTGCACAATGCCTTAATTAAAATCGAGTTGAGAATTATCTATCAAATGTATCTCTGAAAAATCTCCCCAATGCATTTCAAAAGGAATTTAGCCTATGTCTAGTGAAAGACAGCTGAAGAAGAACACTTTCTCTTGGGAAAAAAAAAATAGGCAAAATGGTTCTTAAACTTCAGGAGATTAATTTACCACTGTGGATAGAAGGATTGAGATTACACTGTTAATGACTTAAAACTAGGATGAAATAAGAAATGACAGTGATTATAGAATTTAGATTTTGAAATATTTTGAGAGGTTAGGAATCATTTGCCAATGATTTTCACCCTGGAATACCCTTTATTCTTTAGCATGTATTTTTCTGCTGTAAGTTACCTTTTAAAAAATATGTTGAAATACATCAATTCCTTTTGAGTTTGAATCTCCAGCTCCAACATTTGAACTGAACTATAAACCTATATATCCATTGTTATAAGCACCTCACTCTGAATATTTTGCTGTTTCCTCGAATACATTACACATGCCAGCACTGAATTCATTAGCTCCTTTCTCTAATTAATCTTTTTCACTCTATAGTGGCACTATTTGTATCTGGTTTGGAAATGTTAAAGGTGCTTTAAATCCTTTGCCTTCTTCCTTCTTCTCAAGTTGTTGCTCAAGTTCTTTCTTCTGGTGATGCCTCAGATCAGCCTTCTCCAAGCTCACATGTTCTTAGCAAGGGGGCATCTGAAG
This sequence comes from Aplodontia rufa, assembly GCA_004027875.1. Taxonomy (NCBI): domain Eukaryota; kingdom Metazoa; phylum Chordata; class Mammalia; order Rodentia; family Aplodontiidae; genus Aplodontia; species Aplodontia rufa. The sequence continues at coordinate 110,342 of PVKS010002713.1, read as the reverse complement.
CCTTTATTCCAGCAGCCTTCTCAGTTCTTTCCTGTTCAATCTATATGACGCTTTCAGAACAGATTTCCCAAAGTATTCTTTCTGAGAATTGATGGGATATAAAGTGGTGAAAGAGCAACAGAGCTCAGGAAAGATCTTAGGTCTAGTCCCAGCTCTACTTTACCATTTGGGTGGTGTTGAGCAGTCTCTGAGCCTAAGTGTTTTTGTCTGTTACATCCAGTATATAACTCTGTCCATATGAGTATGTAGTTTAAAACTAACAAGCAACTTAGAAGTATTAAAAAGTTGTTACCCCCATAGAATCCAATTCCCTTTGGCATCAAATGTAAAGTTTGCAAATGTCCTTTGCTTACCCTGTTTAAAACTGTCTCTTATCAATATTGGTATGCTTGTCAAGCTGCTCCCCCATACTCCATGCATTTTTCTTTCCTTTGTCTTCATCATGTTACTTTCATCCTTCACCTTTCTATTTTCCATCCTAGAGTGACAATCAGCTGAACAAAGCTTTCTCAGATCCAGGGGCTTTAACATAAGCAAAATGAATTTTACTGGATAAAATTGGAATGTTTTACCATATAAAATTGTATCTTCCAAAATTTCCTTGGGGACCTTTTGGGTACAAATGTTAAAGCATGTTCAGCTTCTGACTGATTCCCCTGTTGTTTAGGAATGTCTCCCCAATCATTGGAGCGGGATCTGGCAGCCATGTGCGTGCTGTCGCTGCTACTGTGGCTGCCCTGTTTGTACTTGTACAAGGAGTGGTTGTGGCATGACCTTGCATTATTTGAGATAACTGTACCATCTGGAGGATTCTCTTTCCCATTAAAGATGACTTGTGTTCTGTTCCAGTTCTATTACTTTTGTTGATTTTGTAAATAAGCAGTACATTAAAGACTTTAATTCATGCCTGCTCACCATGCATTCTGGTGTCCTCCTTGGAGACTCAGGAGTCAGTGCCTGAATTTAAAGACCTCCTAACTTGTGGGTAGTCATTTAAATATACAATATGATTAAAAATAAAAATTATTGGTACCAAACCAAATCAAGTTTTAATAAAGCTATTTAGAAAACATTTTACTTGAAAGTTGTGGTCACATTTATTCAGTAGTACTTTTTGTTTCTTATGACACTATAGAAAAAGATTTTTTTTCACCAAGTCCCACATAGATGCCTCTAAATCCCTTTTAAGTATGCTACTAAACTGTTGTCACTTTTGATGTGAATCAAGGCATGAAAGACTGCTTTTGTGAAAGCATCAAAATGATATTGGTTTATTGGTAATAGCCATCCATTCTAGTTGTTAAGGTACACATTGATAAGTGTGGATGTTTTCCCAACATCCACAAATGAATGGAGATACTGCCTGGTAAAGCTATACAAAAGGAGACAAATCTGCAAACTTTTTATTACAATGATATAAGTACTGGTATAGTAACATAAAAGAATCTTGGTTAACAGGAATTTTTGGCTGACTGGTATCCATTCCCCCTTCCTGGGTTTACTTATTTTCTTCTTGGAATGACTGCATAGTCCAAGTGGGGTGGGGTTGACTATAAGCTCTAGGGATGGTGTGGACTCACACCTATCCATATATTCTATTCCTGGAGTAATTTGTTTCAGATGGTTGTTTTAAGAGATAGACACATGATCCATTTAGAGCCAATGAAACATGAGAGGTGTTTGTTAGGACTTGTATGAAAAAGAAAAGATGATGGGTGAGAGGAAGGATACACTCCCCAGAAATTCCTCAGCAGCAGATTTACAAAGCAGGAAGATTACTCCTCAGCGAGGTAGGTAACAAAAGCAACTCAATGAAACGTAATACTGGCCTGTAAAATAAACTACAGAGACACAAACTGAGAAATTTCAAGCAAAATGATTTAGTCAGCTTTTATATTGTAATCCAAAGAAGACCTGACAAGAACAATTTTAGGAGGAAAAGTTTATTTAGGAGATCACAGTTTCAGAGGTCTTAGTCCATAGCAGGCCAGCTCCATTCCTTGGGACATTCCTCAGGTCTCCAGGTGAGGCTGAACATCATGGTGGAAGGCATGTGGCTCCAGGAAGCAGAGACTCCACTTGCCAAATGCAAAATGTATATCCCAATTGCATGTCCCCACCAACACACCTCCTACAGCCACACACTATCAGCCTTCAGTTACTAGTTAATCCCTATCATGGATTAACTCATTCATTGGGTTTAGGGTCTCATAACCCAACCAATTCACCTCTCCCTTTCTGCATTGTCACACATGAGATTTTGGGGGACACCTCACATTCAAACCATAACATTCCACTCTTTCCCCCAAGAGCTCATGACAATCTCACAATGAAACATACATTTAGTTCATTCCCAAGAGTCCCCACAGTCTCAACAGTTCCAAAATTGCCCAAAAGTCCAAGTCAAAAATCTCCACCAAGACTCAAGGCAAACTCACAGCATTAGCTCCTGTAAAAAATCAAGTTACATACGTCCAAAATATAAAAGCACATAGTAAATATTTCTCATTACATGTCCATGTATCACCCTCTCAGGGGCTACCCACAAGTACTCTGACCCTCCTTTACTTACCTGGCCTCCTAGGTCTTCCTTTGAAATATCCGTGGAAGCCTCCATGACTGCTCTGAACAATCATGAAACTTGTATGTACTGTACACAGTACTATGGGTATTCTGGTCTTCTGAGATCCCACCAGAATCACCCATTAAGCTCACTTACAATAATCTAAAGCAGTTCCAGCTTGCACTGCTAAAAATTTCAAAATTCCTCACAAAAATTCCAAAAAGCTCCAAAAGTTTCTAAACCACATGGTCACAGCAATGACCCTTCTCTTGGTACCAATTTATATTTTAGTCAGTTTTCATATTGCTGTGACCCAAAGACCTGCAAGAACAATTTTAGGAGGAAAAGTTTATTTAGGGGCTCATGGCTTCAGAGGTCTTAGGCCATAGAAGGACTGCTCCATTCCTTGGAGTTCCAGGTGATGCTGAACATCATGGTAGAAAGCATGTCTCAGGAAGCAGAGAGAGAGACTCCACTTGCCAGACACAAAATATATATCCCAAATTCATGCTCTTGATGACCCACCTTCTCCAGCCACACCCTACCAGCCTAAAGGTACCAGTTAATCTCTATCAAGGGATGTTAACTCACTGATTGGGTTAAAGCTTTCATAACCCAATCATTTCAATTCTCCTTTACTGCTTTGTCACATATGAGATTTTGGGGGACCCCTCACCTTCAAACCATAACAGAATACAAGACATTATGTTAGAGACATGCTGGCGTGGCTGTCAGCCACCATGGCAGCCACTGAGGAAAGAGGGGATTGCAAATTTTTGGCTTGGGGAAACTGTGGTTTAGAGAGGGAGGTTGACTTTAATGAACACAGATATAGTGAGGAAAGGTTTCCATGAAACCATCCAAAATTTACCTGGATCCCGGGGACAAAGAGTTCATCAGGAACTGAGATCCTTAGCTCATAAAACAACTACAGGCACAGCTGGGGGAACCATCTTTAAACACTCCTTACCTCAGCATTATAAAGTCTATCTATGACAAACCCAAAGCCAAAATCATAGTGAATGGAGAACAACTGAAAGAATTCCTCTAAAATCAGGAACAAAATAAAGATGTCCAGTCTCACCATTTCTATTCTATAAATATCTGGAAATACTAGCCAAAGCAATCAAACAAGAAAAGGAAATAAAGGGATACAAATAGGAAAAGAAAAAGTAAAAATATCTCTGCTTGCTGATGGCATGATCTTATATCTAGAAGACCCAAAAAGCGCTACCAGAAAGTTCTAGAGTTCATATGTTCATATATGAATTCAGCAAAGTAATAACAAACAAAATCAAAACTCACAAATCAATAGCTTTCCTATACTTGAATAGTGATTCTGTTGAGTAAAAAAAATCAGAAAAATCATCCCATTCCCAATAACATTAATAAATAAATGGAAATTAATTTATCCAAGGAGATGAAAAATCTCTACAATGGAAATCATAGAACATTGAAAAAAGAAATTGAATAACTTAGAAGGTGGAAAGACATCCTATGTTCTTGGATAGGCAGAATCAATATTGTCAAAATGACCATACTACCAAAAGCAGTGTACAGATTCAATGCAGTCTCCATCAAAATACCAATGACATTCTTTATAGAAATAGAAAAATCAGTCTTTAAATTAATTAGGAAGAATAAGAGATTCATAATAGTCAAAGCAATACTCAGCAAGAAAAGTGATGCAGGAGACATCATAATACCTGTTCTGAAATTGTACTACAGAGTTATAATAACAAAACTAGCATGGTATCAGAATAGGCATGAAGACCAATGCAGCAGAATAAAAGACATGGAGACATCAGATACGTGACAAAGGTGCCAAAAATATTTGTTGGAGAAAAAAATAGTATTTTTAGCAAATTGTGCTGGTAAAACTATATAGCCACATGTATAAGAATGATGTTAGATCTCTATCTCTCACCCTGCACAAAAATCAAATCAAAATAGATCAAAGACCAGAAATTTTACAACTGCTTGGAAACAATATGGGGTCAACACTCCATCGTAGATAGGTATAGGCACCAACTTCCTAAACAAGATCCCTAGAGCTCAAGAAGTAAAACCAATATCCAATAAGTGGGATGCCATCAAATTAAAAAGCTTCTACACAGCAAAGGAAACAATTAAGAGCATGAAGAAAGAGCCTAAAAAATGGAAAAAAAATGTTTTATAGCTGCTTGTCTGAAAGGGGATTTATATGCAGAATGTATAAAGAACTCAAAAAAAAAACCCCCATCAAATTAAAAACAACACCAACAACAACCAAACCCCAAATAACCTAATCAATAAATGGACAAAAGAACTAACCAGACACTTCTCAAAAGAAGAAACACAATGGCCAACAAATATATGAAAAAGTGTTCAAATCCTCTAGCAATCAGGAAAATGCAAACCAAAACTATATTGAGATTTCATCTCACTCCAGTTGGAATGGCAATTATCAAGAACACAAACAATAATAAATCCTAGAGACAATGTGGTGAAAAAGACACAATTGTACATTGTTGGTATATTTCAGACTAATACAACCACTCTGGAAAGCAATATAGAAATTCTTTAGAAACTAGGAGTGAAACCATCATATGACCCACCCATTTTATTCCTTGGTATTTATTCAGAAGAAATAAAATCAGCATTCCACAGTGACACAAACATCTCAATGTTTATTGCAGAACAATTCACAGTAGCTGAATTATGGAATCAGTCCAAATATCCACTGATAGATGAATGGATTAAGAGATTGTGGTATATATACAAAATAGAGTTTTACTCGGCCATAAAGAATAAAGTTATAGGGCTGGAGCGGTGGCTCAGTGGTTTCGGCACTTGCCTGGCAAGCGCAAGGACCTGAGTTCAAACCCCAGCACCACGTACACAACTAAGTGTTGAAGCAACGAAGGCCATGTGTAAAACCAAATAAAATTGTTTCTCTTTCTTTGTTTCTCTCACTGTCCCTCTCTCTTAAAAAAAAAAAAGAATAAAATTATGACATTTTCTGGTAAATTTGTGAAAATGGGGAACATAATGCTAAGTGAAATAATCCAGTCTCAGAAAATCAAGGGTCAAATGTTTTCTCACATGTGGAAGCTAGAGCAAAAAAAAAGAAAGAAGGAGGGGAGGATTGGATATCATAAACATATAGGGACGATCAGTAGAATAGGAGATTGAAAAGTAGAGAGAAAAGATGGGAAAGTGGAGAAAATGTGGAATAAAATTTAAAAAATCATGTTATGTACATATATAAATATAGAACAGGGAAATTAGCCTTTTTTATAAGTAGAAAGAATCAATCAAAAACAAATCAATATCTGAGCAAAGGGAAGATCAGTAAAGAAAGAAGAATGGGTGTAGGAAGAAGTGAAGGGAAAGGAGGGGATGTGAAGTGAAGTTTCATGTATAAGTGAATTTGTTCAGATGAATCCAACTACTGTGTATAACTATAATTCTCTAATAAAAAAGAAAAGAAAAATAAATTTTAGAAAGAGAAGCTTTCAGCTGAGTGCAGTGGTGCACACCTGTAATTACAACAGCCTGGGCAGCTGAATCAAAAGGATTGCAAGTTCAAAGCCAGCCTCAGCATCTTAAGGAGGCCCTAAGCAACTTAGCAAGGCCCTCAAAATAAAAAAAAAAAATTAAAATAGTGCTGGAGTTGAGGCTTAGTGTTTAAGCACCTCTCGGTTCAATCCCTGGTACCACAAAAAAAAAAAAAAAAGAAAAGAAAAAAATTTTGCTTTCTTCCTTTTTATATCTTATCTCTCCACAGATATGAGTGGTACAGAGAAGTATAAATCCATTTTGCTATATTGAGTGGTAGTAAATGAAATCTGGATGGCTGTGTAGTGGTTCCTATCATGGTACTAGGGAATACAGAACAGAAAGAATTCAAGTCCTTGATGACATAATTAGAAATGCTGAGTCAATCTTACCTGATATTAAAGTTAATTCTGAATTTTCAGTTTGGCTTCTCAGTAAATTTCTCCCTAATCTGTACTTTTAAAAATTTGTCTATTTGACATCCATTCCTCATAGGATTAATTATATTAACGATGTATTGTCTTATTTTCTATAGAGTATTCTTGATGCTCTGGCATTGGTGGCCTTTCTGATTCCAGATAGACTGTCACCTCCCAGGCCCAGTTATTTCTTAGAAATAGCAAAGGAGACCAAGGGCTGCATATGTGTCTAGAACCAAACCCCATGCTAGAACTTAATCAAGGCCTTCTTATGGCAGGGGAGAACTCTGATACCTAACCATCAACGCACCTAAAACAAAAAACTAATGTAAAATTTTTTTCACAAAGAAAACATCAAGATATGAAAATCAAAAAGCATATTAAAATTTATACATTTGCAAAAGAAGAAAGTTACTATCTTTATTTGATTAAGAGAAATGATCAAACATGTTGACACTCTTAACTGAGATATATGCAAAAAAGTAGATTTAAAAATATAAATAAATTACAATTTTCTTCTTAAAAAGTCAAGAAAGTAAAAATCTAATAAAATGTTTAACATAAATATTTAAAATTAAAAGAATATTTATTTTTCATATGTCTATTTTTCAAATTTTCAATATGTTTCAACTATTTTAATGTTCTCTAGTAAAGCTAACTATTAAAAACATAACTGGGCATGGTGGCACACCCATAATCCCAGCTACCTGAGAGGCTGAGACCAGAGGATCTTAAATTCCTGGTCAGCCTGGACAATTTAGCCAGAACCTGTTTCGAAGTAAAAACTTTACAAATGGGTGGGGAATATAGCTCAGAGGTAGAATGGTCGTGAGTTCAACACCCAGTAGCATAATTCATCAATCAATTAATCAAACCATGTAAATGGGGTGCACATATTTTCTTTTGCCCCCATGTTTTCCACATTGTTTGACACAACACTGATCTTCACTTTATTTAAAGTATTGTTAGTTCCTCATTAACTTTTGGCAAAAGTTCTGATTTTTAAAGGGTATTGCATTAAAATATTATTTATCTTGATTACTAAGCTTTTTGGCTCCCCATTAAATTTTGCTCTTGAAGCAAATACCTCATTTACCTCAATTTCTCCCCTGGAGAAGGAGTTAAGTTAATTCAATTAACTACTGTATTCCAAAGTTCACAACCACTACAAATTATCTTTGAATAAATGAATCATTTAAAATAATAACAATTAGCTAAAACTAGCATCACTCTGATACTAGTAACATAAAAATGACATAATGATCAGGCTTAAATAATTCTCCTATTGCTTAGCAGAAGATCATGGAATTTTAGAATTCTTAAGTCTTTGCCTAACTACACAGAGTAAACAACACAATATTTCTCAAGCCTTGATTCTTCATTTGTTGTAACTACAATTCAGTTAAAAATAAATGTTTGAAGCTATTGTTAATGAGTTTAGAATCCACAAATAACTAGAACCTTATGTGGACAGATTTCAAGGGGTATATGCCTTAAAGTTTAGACAAAGTTTTGAAAAAAAATCTACATATCTATGATCTTGTTCTTGTTGCTACCCATGCGTCCTGGGCAGTGAATGGGGCAGTCGAAACCAGCTGGATTGTTCCCCGCGGCCCAATCAGGATGAATTAGGGGGGCGAGTGCCGGCAGCCAGAATACTGGACTTCCCTTTCCTCCCGCGAAAAACGAGTCAACCTCACGCTGGGAAGGCAGCTCAGAAATCCTATTTATTCCCAAGGCACATGGATTGTTATAGGGAGGGCAGACAGCTAAGGTACCAATGGTGAAGCGGCAGACTGGCTTATCCCAGCCAATGAGGGACTGCTATGTTGGTGTTGTCATCCATCAACAACCAGAAGATGCAGAGAGAAGGAGGAAGCAGCCCTCAGGTGCAGGTGCGCAGCTCCTTTTTGCTCAGAGCGCACGCACGAAACATGATAGAGGAGGAGAGAAAGAAGTGTCATGGAGTCCAGCGCAGCGTTCTTTTTTGCATAGTGCCCGACAGTTCTGATTCTGCACCCACTTGTCATTTAATTTTTTTCCATTAACAGTTGGATTCACTCAAAAATTTGAATCAAGCATTTTCATATGTCTATTATATCTGTGGCTATGGTTACATTTTAAGAAGATTTCTCACAGGAAATATATTGGTTGGGATTCACTTTTTCCTCTAATCTGCAATCTCTTCATTAAATTCCTCCATCCTTTTTCTGATATGACTGACTGAAGATTTTAACTCCGTTACTTCCTTTTTTAGTGTGTTTATTTCTTTGATAAGTTTTTCATCTCTCAAGTATTCTCATTTAGACCTAATCAAATGGGAAGTTCACTGAGGCATGTCATATCGAAAATGTATAAGAGAAATCAAGGAAAGAATATTAAAAGCATCAAGAGAGAAGCAGGAATCACATTCAGAGGCAAATCGATAAGCATCATATCTGAATTTCAACCCTGACTCTACAAGCAACAATATCCTGGAAGGACATCTTTCAATGTCTAACCACGATATACAACCAAGAATACTATACACAGCAAAACTCAGTTTCAAATTTGAGGGGAAAATAAGAACATTTCATGATAAGATCAAGCTTGCAGCATTCATGAACAGAGAACCAGCATTATAAAGAATCCTCAAAGATTAACTCCAGATAGAAGAACAAGCAAACACTCCGCAAAACTAATAAACAGAGGGGAAATCAATAAAATGCACACTATCAAAAGGTAACCAAGAAAACACAGAACTCACTAATAAAACACAGTGACTATGAACCACAACCATATAAATATCCTAACACCTAATGCAGCAAACAAAATACACAGTTTAGAAAATTGGATCAAAAAACAAAATTCAACAATATGGTACTTACAGGAAACACCCACCTTATAGTGAATGACTACACTGATTGAGGGTGAAAGAATGGAAAAAGACCTACTAGGCATATGGTCCAAGAAAGCAAGCTAGTATTGCAATACTTATATCCAACAAACATAAACTAATCAAAATAGATAAAGAATGCCACTACTTCCTAGTAAATGGAACAATACACAGGAAGATATAACCATAGTAAAAATAGACTCCCCAAACACCAATGCTTCCGAATATATGTATAAATTACTCCATGATATAAAACCACTTGTAGACCACAACATAATAATTCTGGGAGAACGTAACACACCTCTATCACGAATAGACAGATTGTCAAAGCAAAACAAACGAACAAATAAACAAAAAAAATAGAGATCTCCAACCTGAACAACTCCATAAAATAAATGGACTTAACAGAAATCTATTGATTATTCCACCCAAAATTGGCTGAATATACCTTCTCAGCAGTGCCTAGATCTTTCTCCAAAATAAATCATATTCTAGTTCAAAAAGGAAATCTCAGCAAATATAAAAAAGTAGATATTATTACTATTCCATGTATCCTATCAGACTATGATGCCATGACCCTAGCAATTAACAGCAAAAATCATAACAGAAAACACATACATACGTGGAGATTGAATAATATTCTCTTAAATGAAGAATGGATCCAAGAAGACATTAAAGCAGAAATCAAGAAATTTTTGGAAGGGAATAAGAATAAAGACACAACACATCAAAAGCTTTGGGACAGCATAAAAGCATTCTTAAGGGTAAAATTTATAGTGTTGAGTACATATATTAAACACCAGGAGAGATCTTGAATAAATAAGTTCATTCTCCTCCTCAAATCTCTACAAAAGGAAGAACAATCTAAGCCCAAAGCCATCAGAAGACAGGAAAAATTCAAGATGAGAGCTGAAATCAATGAAATTAAGAACAACAACAACAAAAAAGAACAATGAAAATAATCAAAGAAAAAAAAAGACTGCTTCTTCCAAAAAATAAATAAAATTGACAAACCCCTAGTTAATTTCACTAAAAGGAGAACATTGAAGCAAATCAACAAAATAACCAACAAAAAGGAAGTGATCACCACTGATCCCATGGAAATCCAATGGAATATCAGAACTATTATGAAAAGCTATACTCCTCAAAATTAGATAATCTGGAAGACTTGGGCAAATTTCTAGACACATGCAACATCTCCAAATTGATACACAATAATATTGAAAGGCTCAGTAGCCCACTAACAGACATTGAAATCCATAAAGTAATTAAAGTCTTCCAAAGGAGAAAAGCCCAGAACCTGAAAGATTCTCTGGTGAGTTTTATCACACCTATGAGGAGGAGCTACCACATTTCCTTACTAAGCTATTCTGAGGAACTGAAAAGGACAGAACTCTCCTAAAGACTTTTTATCAGGCATATATAACTCTGATACCGAAACCCAACAAAGACTCATCTAAACAGAAAATTACAGACCAACATACCTGATGAACACTGATGCAAAATCCTTAATAAACTTCTAGCAAACTGCATTCAAAAACATGTCAAGAAGATAATTAATCATGATCAAGTGTGGGCTTCTTTCCAGGGATGCAAAGCTGGTTCACATCTGCAAATCAAAAAATATGATTCATCACTTAAACAGAATTAAGGACAAAAACCATATGATCATCTCAATTGATGCAGGAAAGACCTTTGATAATATCCAGCACCCGTTTATGTCAAAATTCTAGAGAAAATTGGGATCAAAATCTTAACTTTGTAAAGGTCATATATGCCAAAACCACATCTAGTATAATACTAAAGAGAGAAAAGCTGAAATCATTACCACTAAACTTGAAAACAAGACAAGGCTGCCCACTCTCATCGCTTTCATTCAATATAATCATCAAAACCCCAGCTGAAGCATTCATGCAAGAGAAAGAAATCAAAGGGATAAGAATAGGAAGAGAGGTAGTCAAACTATCCCTTTTTGCAGATGATATAACCCTATATCTGGAAAATCCAAAACTCTACTAGAAAACTGCTTGAGTATATAAAGGGTTTTAGCAAAGTGGCTGGTTACAAGATCAACATCAATAAAAATCAGTAGTTTTCATATATGCTAAAAACAGTAGGGCAGAAAAAGAAATCAGGAAAATGGTCCCATTCACAATATCCTCAAAAAGAATAAAATACTTGGGAATTAATCTAAAAAGGAAAGTAAAAAGCCTCTACAATGAAAATTATTGAAAATTGAAAACAGAAATTAAAGACCTGGGAAGATAGAAAGATATTCCATGCTCTTGATTAGGAAGAATTAATATAATTAAAATGGCCATTCTGCCAAAAGTGTCATACATAGTCAATGCAATCCCCATCAAATACCAATGTAATTCTTTACTGACATGAAAAAAGCAATTTTCAAATTCAATTGGAAAGACAAAAAAATTGAGAATAGCCAAAATGTTGCTAAACAAAAAGATGAAACAGGTCATTTTGTAATACCAAATCTAAAAATCATACTATATAGCTATGATAACAAAAATAGCATGGTACTGGTATCAAAATAGGAATGAAGACCAATTGATTAGAATGGAAGTATCTCAGACAAACCCACAAATCTTTAAACATCTGATCTTTGACAAAGGGTGTCAAAATAAAACATGGTGAAGAGAGCCTATTCAACAAATGGTGCTGGAAAAACTGGACAGTCATGTGCAGGAAATTGATATTAGAACCTTTCACCTTGCACAAAAGTCAAATCTAAATGGATCAAGGAACTAGGAATCAAACTGGCTACCTTACAACTGCTGGAAGAAAAATTAGGACCAACACTCCAGCTATGGGAGTTGGCAATGACTTTCTCAACAAGATTCCCAAAGTAAAAGAATTAATGTCAAGAATTAATGAGTTGGGGGCCTGGAGCGGTGGCTCAGCAGTTATAGCACTTGCCTGGCATGTGCGAGTACGCAAGTTTAAACCCCAGCACCATGTACACAATGAAGTCTCGAGGAACAGAAGTCACATGAAAAACTAAATAAAAATGGCTTCTCTCTCTCTCACTATCCCCTCTTAAAAAAAAAAAAAGATATTTCCAGGGGATTTAGAATCAGCACATTATAGTGACACAGCAATATCTATGTTCATAGCAGCTCAATTTACTATTGCTAGACTATGGAAACATCTCAGATGTCCCTCACTGGATGAATGGATCCAAAAACTGTGGTACATATGTACCATGGAATTTTACACAGCAATTAGAAACAATGATATTGCAGCCTTTGAAGGTAAATGGATGGCTATGGAAGAAATTATGCTTAGTAAAATCAGCTTAACCCAGAGAACCAAGGGTTGAATGTCTCCACTCATCTGTGGAGACTGGAACTAGACCCTGGCCATTGAGAAAGGTGGTCTATTATCATGTGTTAAAGCCAGATAAGGTGTAATGTTATATACAAACTAATTCTTTTTTAGAGATATTGTGGGTAAGGGAAGGGAGGGAAACGGGTGGGTAATTGGTGGGGGCACTCCTGGGGGTAAATCTAGTATCCAGAAACTATACACATTTTATATTATTTTGTTAAAAACTTGTATGGTTGTTCAAAAATGAAAAAAATAAAAAAATTTAAAAAAAAGAATTAATGAATGGGATGCCATAAAATTATTCACTTAGCCAAGGAATTGTTCAAAACTATAAAGAGAGAACCTACAGAATGGTAGGTAATCATGGCCTGTGATTCCTACAATAGGGGATTAATATCCAAAATTTACAAAGAACTAAAAAAAACTGGATATCAAAAACACAAGCAATCCAATCAATAAATGGGCCAGAGAGCAAAATAGAAACTTGTGAACAAAGGAAATTAAGCATGCGGATGAATACATGATAAAGTGTTCTAAATCACTAATAATCAGAGAAATGCAAATTCAAACTACGTTAAGATTTCTTCTCACTCCAGTCAGACTGGCAAAAGTGAAGAATACAAACAGTAAGAAATGGTGGAGTGGTTGTGGGGAGATAGGAACATTAGCACACTGTTAGAGGAGTTGCAGACTGGTATAACTGTTCTGGAAAGCAATGTGGAGCTCCTGAAAAAATTAGGGTTGGATCCACTGTACAAATAAGCTATATCTCTTCTGGGTTATTTCCCCAGAGGCATTTGAATCAGCACGTTACAGCAACACAGCAAAATCAATGTTCATGGAAGCTCAATTTACAATACTAAATCATGTAATCAACCCAGATGCTCCTCAGTGGTTGAATGGATCCAAAAGCTCTCTGGATTTCTACTCAGATATCAGAAATGATATTGAGACCTTCCATGGATGCCAATGGAAGAAATCATGCTGAGTGAAGTTAGCCAAACCCAGAGTCAAGGGTCAAATGTTTTCCCTCATTTGTGGAGGCTAGAACTAAACCCAGGTTTGGGTGAGAGGTAGTCAAATTCATGTATTGGACCCACCAAGGGCATAGGAATGCATAATATACGGGAACAATAGACTTGAACGGGAGTAAAGGGGAGGGGAGAGATGGGAGAATGGGAGTGGGATAGAAGATAGGGAAGGGAGGGAACTAGGGAGACAATCATCAATGTAGCATACTCTTTATTGCCCTCCCCCACCGAGAAATCAAATAATACATATACAGTCATCAATTCTGGAAAATTCACAATCATATATTTATATTCATTTAGGGGCCTATTATAGAAGAATCAAGAGACTGGGGTATGGGTGATCTGGGGGTAACTATTGTTTAGGATTAAGTGAATGTCATATTGTCACTTTATATGCATATATGATTATACAACAACTCAACTCGTTAATGAAAAAATAATCTTCAAATTGTGTGTCTTCAATTCCCCCTTTCATCCTTTGCACTGATTTTGTCATCAATTTTTTTTAAAGTATGTTTTGATCCCTAGGGCTTCTTGCTACATTGCAGTTCACAAGTTGATTTTCTTTCAGTCCAAAAGTAGTTCATCTCTCTAGCTTCTGTTCGAACCTCTGGACCTCCTTTTCAGAACTCACTTTATTAGGTTAGTCCCACCTAGGATAATCTTCCTTTTGAACTCACTTTTTCGTATAGTGTTTTATAATTGTGCGTCTGAAGTGCTCTTATAGCCACAAATCTCACCGACTCCCAAAAAGGCAGTATTTCACCCAGACTTGTATCATTAGGGTGATCTTTATGTTTTGTATAATACATTTATTTAAAGTCTCTCTTTTATAGTTCCAACACCTGGGAATCTGAGTATGGCTGTTTATTGATTCATTTCCTGACAGTGGGTTATTTTTTCCTTGCTTTTGTGTGAATGTTTTACATTTTTTAAATTAAATGCTGGACATGGTAGGTAGAAGAATTGTAGAAACTGAGGTGAATGGCATTTACATGTGGAAATGGCACTTCTTTTTACCTGTTAGGACTTTATTTTTTTGGAGGGAGTGAGTAAATCTAGTTAGGATTTGGGTTTTATATTTGGGTTTTGTAGTTAGGATCACCAATCACCATCTTTAGTGTACTGAGTCATCTACAGATGTCCTGTTTTTGTTCTGTGCTTAATAAAGACACTATCAAAAGGGTTTTCTTCTTTCCACCCACTCCTCTGTTTTCAGCAGTTGCTGTATACATTTGCTATAATGCAGGCCTCCCTTTATGCTCTTATCAGTTTTTTCAGGTATAAGCAGGGGTTGTTAGTTAATTAGTGCTAGGCCTGTGGTGGAGACAAGCAAGATTTTCTATTGTGCTGGGTATTATCTTCCCACTTCTTCTTGAAGGGGGTTGTACCTTTTTTGGAATTCATTTTGCTTAGGTTACCATTAGCAGTTCTCTGATTTGCACTAGAAAATTTATGATTTTGTATATTATTTAGGTGTTTCTCCTGGTTATGAAGAAAGTGACTATTTTTTTTTAAAGTTTTCTATTTCCTAGGTAGAAGCAAAAGCTCAGGGTTATACGGAGGAAATTTACACAGTTTTGTTTATTGAACTTCTATGACCA
This sequence comes from Aplodontia rufa, assembly GCA_004027875.1. Taxonomy (NCBI): domain Eukaryota; kingdom Metazoa; phylum Chordata; class Mammalia; order Rodentia; family Aplodontiidae; genus Aplodontia; species Aplodontia rufa. Next base: position 94,965 of record PVKS010002713.1, on the reverse strand, counting down.
GGTGTTGTGATAACCTATTTCTTAACATTCATTCTCAACTTCATAATTATATAAAATTCTCAGTGTTATTGTTCCCATTTTACATAGCTTTTTATAGAGGTGAAAAAAAATAGCTTTTTCTAAAAGCCAGAAAAAAGCTTCACACTTAGTTTTGTTTGACTAATGCTCATAATTGCTTCTGTCCAATACTCATTGTTGCCTCTGGAGCTATAAAGTCTAGAGAAAGTAGAGAAGTTTATAACAGCAGTCATGTAAGAGTGGTATAAGTGGTGTTTTAAAGGTAAGTACAGGGCATAAAGAAATGAAAAGGAGGGGAAGTATTTCTAGAATACTTCTTAATGGGTAAGTAGGAATTAGGCATACAGGGTTTATGCTTATTCAGATTCTCTGAATGTCTTCCTATGTTTATTTCACATAATATGCCTCCCTAAAATGAAAGCCAGTACTTGGTTTTCTTCCCTTGCTTGATGCTAGGTTATAGACTCATTAGATGCTTTCAGGAAAGAAGCAGAAGGTGATGCAGTATGCTAGGGAGTATCCTGGTTTTGGACACAGTCAAAACAGAAGTCCCATCAGTGGTGTCCCTTGTTCAACGTACTTTGCAAACTCTGATATATTCATCCACTGGTAGTTGGGGTAGGCTGGTGATATAATTTTGTGTTGTTCTTGGATGCTTTGCCTTCAGGCCTGATTATCTGTCTTTTTCCCCAGGAAACTGCCTCATATCCATTCTGTGAACTATTGAATTATCATTAATAAATTCATTTTTTGCTTAATCAATCTAGAGTAGTTTCTGTTGTTGATGGTTATGAATCCTATCTAAAACAGGTGTAACCCAATTAGAGGGATTAATTGGAAAATTTTTGAAGGAAAAGAACATGAAGCATTCTGGAAACTGAACCTGAATAATTTGGTGTTAGTGCTGTAGAAAGTAGTTGAGAGAAGATACTGAAGATATGGACAGTCCTTATAGAATGGTCATTGAGTTATACTACCTGGAAGGTGGCAGGATCATATTTGTGTTTTAAGAAAATCACTACCAGTTAGAGAATGGACTAGAGAGGAATATAAGGAGACCTATTATGAGACAGTAATAATAACAACAGTGAGAAATCATGAGCCATAATATGGATGAGGAACATGGGACAGAGTAAAGAGAAATTTAAGAGATAGATGTTGATTGGATGTGAAGATGATGACGATGAAGGGTTCTAGGATGATTCTTACATTTTATGATTTGGGAAGTTGGATGAAAGGAAGTTGGATGAAAGCCATTTTATTGAAACAGGGACACATGAAGGGAAAAGAGGTATAGTGTAGATAACTAGGAGTTTGGCATGTTGCAATAGAGAACCCTCAAAAGATAACCAGTAGGCAATTGAATATACAGAACAGAGTGGAATATAGGAATTTCTTTGTTAATAATGTAAGGAGTCTATAGACATATTTATGCTTGTGCCATCAAGCAGGTGGAATGTATTCTGAGAAGAGATGGGACAAAAGATACAATCCTGACCTGGCAGAGGTTCAGTTGGCAGAAATGAGGAATGTAAAGTAGATCAAGAAGGAATAACAGGGTTAATTGGAAAACAATAATATACTAATGCTAATAAAAGATCATTTGGTTTAGTTCCATATTGAAAATATTTATTGAATGGGACCACAAATGTTTAACCTTGGGAAAGACATTTTGATGACATAATGGGGTAAAACAGCAGTTGAATAATGGATATTTGAGGTCACTCTTTCCTTGTCTACAAAGTGAAATCAGGTAGAAAAGTGGGTCATTATCTGGAGGAGGATGAGCAGGTAAGTGATCATAAGGTCAGCTCTTGTCCTTTGGCATGAGTGATTTAAATAGCATATAGGCAAAGTTCATGGGGGAGTCAAGGAATCAAGGAATTATAGGCTCAGGGATTAAATGAAGCATCTGCACTAACCATTAAGTTGCACAGGATGGTAGCAGAACTTAGGGTTCCCTGAAAGAATGTCAAATTCCAAAGTCCTTGATGAATGTGCAGTAATGACAGAGAGGTCAGTAGACAAAGTGGACAAAGAGGTATTTCATTTTAATAGCAGGGTTAGACGATCCACACTTCAAAGAGAAGGCTATTTATGTGTGAGAACAGAGTTTTAAGGCTTGCCTTTCCTTTTCCTTCGGGGTTTGTGGTATATGGTGTGATGTCAGAAGTCTGGACAGCGCTCTACAGAGAAGTTGAGGATGTTGGGAGTTTCCTTACTTTGTACTGAGGGAAATAATGATGATGGTGGCAAAGTCAGGAGAGAGGTTAAAAGTGGGAAGATGAATGTGGAGAAGATGCAAAATACAGAAGAATACTGGGAGAAGAAAGTGGCAAAAACCAGAGTGATTATTGGGATGATTTTGATGTGAGATTGTGAGCAAGAGTGACGTGGGTGCAGATCTATTCAGCTGGGCCTCAAGGTTTCAAGCAAAACTGAAGTTAATGTGTTATAGGTCCTGTGCAAGTCTGAGTCCCAATGATTCCAAACTCACCTATTTTGATGGTGGTCTTGGAAATTTAACGAGTCTGGAAGACTTTGTGCTTAGATTTAAAAGCAGACTATTGATAGGAAAACCCCATCTCTTAGAAGTATGAAGCAGCACCCATTTTAGATGACCAAAGGTTTAAGCAAATCACTAGATGGAGCCATCTATGAACTGAATTGTTACCAATCCCTTCTTTGTTAAAAAATGTTGAAAACACATTCACATTTATGTCAAGAAATCAGCTCCAAAAACTGGCAGACATTTCTATATAGGCAATGATCACTAACTTCTTATCATCAACCAAACAAGGAACTTAAAATTTTCTATATAATTCCTTCTTTCAAGGCAACCAGGACATCAGTCTGTACCATGTAAGAAATCTTAAAAAGGTTTGTAAATCTTAGGAAGAGGAAAATATCAAACATCACACACCTGGAGGTATAAAGCCGTATGCCAAATATTTCTGTCTCCTTAGTCCTTTGGCCACCATGAGTCTCATTGGCCATTTACCCAGGCTTTTGCTTTCTTAGGCCTACTTTTCTTTTGTTTCATTTTTCCTTATTCCTTTTCCCATTTACCCCACTGACCCCAAGGAAAATGAAACCAAAATAAAGCAAACAGACATTCAAACAGGTTTTTCTTATTCCATAGGAATCAACTGAATTCTTGTTATCTGAGATACAATTTCCAGATCTCAACTTTTGCTCATAATAATTTATCAAAATCTTTTCTTAAAGAACAGTTCCCTTTTGCTTAGAAAATACAAAAATAAACCACCTATTATATTTCCATTTCGTTTTATAAATACTAAGACTCTAGCCTAATGAACTATCTGAAATTAAAACCCCTTTGTGCATGTGTATCAAAAGAGAAACTTTCACACAGCATCTATTAATAAATTTAAGGCAGTTGATTATTGAATTTGTCTTTTTAACCAGCTCTTCATGATACTATTTTTCATTTATTTCATATTGCTATCACTACTACATTGGTGTTGCAAATTGGGATAGGAGGTTTTCTGAGAAATTTATTTGAATATTTTTCAGTGATGCTGACTTATATATAAAGTTGTGTCCATGCATGACAAAATACATATCAAACAACTATAATGTGCTGTGCCTTAGGGAAACAGAATTAGTTGATCATTTACAGATAGGGAAATCAGGAAAATCACAACCTGCAATATTCAGGAGCCTGAAGGAAGTGCCAAAATGGTGAGATGGGCATTTTCAATGGATAGTGATTGATTTGAAACAAATTATTTTCTTCAGACCTTTTAAATATGGTCATTGCATATGAGTACCCTGCTGATAGAGCTTTAAAGTTGGCTTTGTCAGTGTGTTCAGAGTCACTAAATGGTGATCTTTCTTGTTTGGTCAATTAGTTCTTTAACTTTGTAGAATCAAATATTTTAACTTATATATTTTTTGATTTTAACATGTCTTAAATATGTATTTCCAGTGAGGCCCTAAGCAATTTAGTGAGACCCTGCTTCAAAATAAAACATAAAAAGGGCTGGGGATCTGCCTCAGTGAGTAAGCACCCTTGGGTTCAATTCCTGGTACCCAAAAGAAACGAAACAAAACAAAAAACCCCAAGCAAACACATTTCCAAGTTTAGAGCATTTCTGTAGACTGAAATTCAGGGAGGTATCCCTTTTCATTGATGCCAAATTAAAGAAAAATTGGTAAAATTATTTAAGAAATATAACTCTCCAACTACAATGCAATCCATTCCAAGGCTTAAGTGAAAATTATCTCTAATAGTGTATCTTAAAATCAAATAAAAATTCTTGTTCTGAATTAGTTTTCTTGTGACAATTTCTCTAACTAAACAAATTATAGCATGGCTAGTTACAATTATATGGAGAACCTTCAGTTGATCAGAAAATTTACCAAACATCTCTTTTTGGTTTCTTTTTTAGTTAAGTTTCCCAGTGACAAAGAAACACCATGAAATCAATCAAACTTCAGCCTTCCTTTTGACCCAGTGTATACTTAATGAACATTCCAGGGAACTTCAATGAGTAAAGACATCTTTCTGCTTTCACTTAATTAAATTAACTCAAATCAATTCATTCTTTCATTCAACAAATATTTATTAAGCACCTACAATATGCCAGGCACTGTGCTGGGTGCTAGGGATACAACTGTGAACAGGATAGACACGGTCCCTGCCCTCAAGGAGCTTACAGTCTAGTAGTTTACAGACAAGCACACAGGCAATTATAATGCAGAGTGGGGAGTGCCGTGATGGGGGAGAAACGTTAAGAGTGGCACCTAAATCCACCTCGTAGGCAGGGGGTGGTGGGTAGTCATGAAAGTCCTCCCGGTAAGTACAATTCAATTTGAGTACTGAAGGATGAGTGTTACTCAGGTAAAGAGGAGACAGGGAAGAATTACAGATGGAGGAAATAATACACGCAATGCTCCATGTGCTCCTTTGGAGGTTCATTTGCTGGCAGGAGGAGTTGGGGAGAAGTGAGAGAAGTCCTTGAAGAAATAAAAAGAATTCATTTGCTCAAGAACTTGAATTTTCCTGAAGGAACAGTGCACGTGTGCATTATCACATTTAAACTTTTAAAAATTGCTCTTCCTGTTACACAGAAATTGAATGAGGGATGGGGATCTCAAGAGTTGAAGGAAGGAATTGATCCTTCACCTTCTCCAGCTTATCTTGCATATCACACCAGCCTACCCAGATGCATACCCACATTCCTTGAGCAAACCATGGCCGTGCACAGATTTGGGCACTGCTCACTCATGAGGCTCTTAACACCTTCTCCTCCCATTAAAACTCAACTCATCCTTCAAGGCCAGATTCCTTAATCATCCTAACTTGTGCTTTCTGCCAGGATCCCTAAGGACATAATTTTAATCTGTACTAGAATACTTATTAATTATTCTAAATGAACCAAATTGTCTTTTGAACCTTGTTGACTTAATTCATATATAGCAAATCAATTTTTTAAAATGAACATGGATATAACTTTCTTCACAATATCCACATGAAAACAAGGATTAATTCTTCATTTGTGGTCTACTGTTATAAGTGCCTTCAAAAAATTTAAATGGAATAATAGGAATGAGGGGAGAAGCCCACCAGACACACAATTTTATGCAGCAAAAGAAAGTCAAGTAAAATTTTAGCACAGTTACAGGGTATGTTGCTGTAGGACATTGATTCATTCCCACACTCAAAGTCTCCATCTTTGACAATTTAACCTGTTAATGAGTCAAAGATCTGCAATAGAGGGACAGCTTAGTATGCAAAAAGAATAAGGACTAGCTACATTTTTCCAGTATGGTCCACCACTTGACTTCTACAATCCTTTGCATACTCTTGTAATTTCTCAAATAGCTTTTATAATGATAAAAAAAACTTTTAAGCTCTGTAGATATTGTAAGAACATCTGTTGTTTTATTCTTTTTGGTGGGTACAAAAACCACAATTTTGTACACAGAACAAGATTATAAATAATATTGATAACATGAGTGACCCGTAGTCTCTTTTGATTCTACATTGTAGACTGATGATTTAACATCAACATTTTCTTCATTTTGTTTTTGTTACTGGTAGTGGAGACAAATGCAATCTGTGAACCGACTCATGTGACAGAGCGAAGGTTACAGCAAACAAGATGACCAACAACTTTTATAGAAAAAAGTCTCTAAAGTTTATTACAGTGATGGCATTTATATCAATTATTGCAATGTATTGTTCCCTAAGATGGTTAGAAAAAAGAATTGTGTTGTCCTCTACTGAATTTACGTCAGTTAAAAAGCAAGCATGTTTCAGTGTTTGTTTTTCTCCAAAGTAAGTGTAAATACTTCCTTTAATTTTTTTTCACAGGATTTACATGTTTGTTTATTATTTTCTTATCACAGTTTAGTGATTTGCTTCCTCAGCTGGATATTCTTCCATTGACTATGTGGGTGTTCTGGAGACACAGGTTAGCATGTTCACTGTCGACTTCTATAACTATTTGATCCCTTTCGGTGAAGACAAAGGCCTTTCTGAGCAAGAACTTCACATTTAATGCGCTAACAGGCAAGTCTGATTAGTTTTAAGTCCACTCGAGTGAAATTTGTTGCTGTTAATACACCCATCCCGGCTCCCCCCACCCACTCCCCGAAAAAACCTAAATTGTGAGTTTTCCTGATATAAAATCTGAGTTTGGGTTTCCGAGCTGAGCTCATGCACACGTTGCTGCTGACGTCCGGCGCTAGGACCAACTTCCCGCTCTCTGCCAAAAGATCGCTTCAGCAAAGACCCGCGCTTGGCGCGTCCCTCGGGGCTGCGTTTCCATCAGTCACCAACACAGTTTAATTAAGGCACTCAATTATGTTTTTGGTTTTTATGGTAGGTCCGATGCAATGACAGCCAATCCTGAACTTTGTCTAATTGCAGTTCCAGCGTGTACAGCCTTTGGGCAGTCGGGCGTCAAGACGCGGCCGTTCTCTCCCACGCTCCCAGTGATGGATAACCTGGCTTTGTTTCTTATGGCTTCAGAAAAAGTCAGCTGGGTTGCATGGAAAGGAAACAAAGAAGGTGGTATGTTATAATATTACTGTTTATTCAACAAAATAAGACACAACAAACACCGAAATATCAATAATTAGACATCTGCATTTTTCCATGTTTTTTGGTCATAGGCAAACTGCTTATGAGGGAAAGAAAAGCTGAGCTGCACTGAAGAAGTGAGGCTGCAAGAAGAGCTTGTGGTCCTACCCCTTTAAAAACTACCTCTAAAATTGTAAAATTAGATTTTGTATAGCAAATATGGGCAGGAAACAATTTTAAACTGGCTGTGCTCCTTACCCTAGGATGTATAGTGGAGCTTAAACATTCTTTTATGTTTTACAGCATTCTTTAAGTCATATTAAATATCTTGTTAGAGACTTTCTTCTTTATAGTGCATGGATTAGACTCTTAAAATTATAATAAATTGCCTAAAATACGTGTGTGTGTGTGTGTGTGTGTGTGTGTGTGTGTGTGTATGCTACTGATGACAGATCTACCAGTTTCCATAACAGGGACCTACCCACAGACACTAGCATTCATTCAAACCAGTTATAGACAGAACTCGGAACAGCACAGTTAATGGCAGGTGGTTCACTCTATGCCTGTCATATTTTTAAATTAAGCTTCAAGGGGGTACAGCAAAAGGGGACCTGTTTTAAGACCTAGTGAATGGTGGTCTCTGGGAATTTACCATATTAAGGCTAAGAGGTCAGGTGTCTCAATCCTCATTCCCTCCCTATTCCTTGTTTTATTAGGTATTAGATGGTAGTACTCAAGAGGAGATGCAAGCAGTGTTCTGTAATACTAAGTACTGTTTATTCACTGCCTCTGAATTCTTTCTGGTAACTGAATTATAATATTAACTCAAGAAGAAAATAAGGTGAAAGAGATAGTCCTTGAGTATTTTTTTTTAGAGAATTTTATTTAGTTTTTCATGTGGCTTTTGTTGCTCTGGCACTTTGTTGTATATGTGTTGTTGGGGTTTGAACTCATGTCCTCACGCATTCAAGGCAAGTGCCAAAAGCACTGAGCCACTGCTGCTGCCCTCCTTGAGTTTCATTTAATGATTTAGATCTTAACTCTCTTACAATTCATTATGTAGTTTATTTCCTATTGTGAATTTAAGTTTACCTATTTCTTTTGGAAATTCCATCCCCATATTTATTCTACCCTGGAATCTAAATATCAGATTAATTATACACTAGAATAAGGCAATTAATAATCAGATTAAAATTGTTAGAGTAAGAAAGTATTTGAAAATAATTTATCCTAATAACTTTAAAAAGTTGAAGTTAAATTGCTGGTTATGATATACGTCTGAAAAAATCCAAGATTAATTTCATAATTCTGCTTTAGTGAACAATTTCAAAAATTAATACCTATTTTCATAATCAGGACTTGGGATACATACTTTACAGAAGTGTTGATAGTTTTTATGTATATAAATTATGAGAAAATAATGAAGATTTTAGGAGAAAACAATATTCCTCAGCCTGAGTCCTTGGGATTGCATACTATTTTAAGTTGAACAGAAGATGAATTTTAGTACATAGATGAGGAAATTAGGAATGAAATGATTAAATCCAATTCATACATTTGAAAGGTTTCCTTGATCAGGGACTTCACTCATGTGGCAGACTCTCACCATAGGACTAGAAAATTTCACCATATAATGGACATGTATGCAAAAATACTGCTCTTGGGAGGATAAGCTACTAGAGATGAATATTTTCCTGCTCAAACTATATTAGAGTGAAATGCTTTTGGATATTTGCATAAAAAGAAGTATAGCAAACTAGTACTGTTGTATCAAGAAAATGTAGCAATGCAATGTTACATTTAAGAAAAAGACTGGAATTGGTATCACAGTTGCTGGATAACTTTCTCATGTAATCCTAATTTTCAGTGTTGTGTTTTAGATGGATAATTTTGGGGTAAGAACCCGTTAGTGGGTACTTGCTATTTGGAATATTCCAGTGCCTTTTCTATGAGCTTCTAGAGAAAACAAGTTTGGGGCAGTTTTGGGCAGCTTAGATTCAAAAAAGGAAAACAAGAAAAATGAGTATTCTTGAATTTAATCCAAATCAATGTATTAGCCCATCTTCAACATTAAGAAGCATGGGAGTTTTAAGGCCGGTCAGACTTGTTTAATTGAAGACTTGGTAAGTAGTTCTGGAGAATTCAGTTTTCTGCTGATGTTATATTTAAACAAAACCAAGGCCAAAGTCTGAATATGCTTCTTCAGATTCCCTTTGAATGTTTAATCGTAAGTTAAATGGATGATTTTTTTTAAATTTAGCCTTGTTTTAATTTTTATGAAATACTAGAATATAATTAACAAAAGCACAATTTCTAAAGGCATTTACAGAAGGCGTTTGCATAAAATCTGTTTTTGTTTTCTTTCTTCTCTTGTTTGTGTGTGAGAAAAGAAAAATCTCCAAAGCTTAAAACATTCCATGTATCCTCAACCTCTCCTTTTTAAGTTAATGCAACTGAGTGTATTAGTTAATGAATTTTCATCAACTATTTTCTCTGTAAATGTTCTGCCATTTTTATTTTTTATACTTACATCACACACTTCTTCCATAAAATGTCATTTCTATTCCTTTTCATTGACCCTGTGGAGCCTCCTCAGGCTGGAAAGATGTCCTACAAGTCTCCCTGTGGTCTGGGTCTGGTTGCATTATCATGGCTGTCACCTTAATTGTGTATTTTCCTTTGAGGGGTAGTCACTTTTCAGAGATCTTCCACTGTGCCAGGAAGCTTGCAAGGTTTTTTGTTTCTTTGCTTTATGTTTTTATTTTTGTTTTCATTCTGCAGCAATATTATCTAACTTATAAATGGTTTATATAATTAAGTCAATAGAGTTTTTGAAAGGAAAAAATAATTTAATTTGATAGTTAAGTAAAAACTGCTTATGCGTAAGGCATCCCTACAGGTGTAGATCATTTTATTTACCTTGAATACTTTCCTTTTATTCAAAATGTATTGACTTTGAAGTTCAAATTTAGCTTTAAAGGTAATTCATATGATGAACTTCAATGTCAGATTTTGACTTCAAAAACATTATTTAGTATAAATCATATATGTGTATATATATATATGTACACATAACCTTGGAATTTATGATGCTTTTTAGTAATCTTCCAGAGCTCTGTAATGAACTGGTATCATTGAGTATTTCTTTCTAAAAGTTTTCATATTCTCTTTATCTTTGCTTCCCCACCCTTGAATCTTATTAGTGGTTGGCATGCCAAAGAAAAGTCAATTTTAATGTACTAGTAACAAAAAATTTTAGACATCTTATAAAATACATCTTAGAATGAACTCCAAGTAATTGGCTCTGCAAACTGTCAGGTATTACTTTCTTAGTTTTGGAAAATCTCTCTTCAGCTCTGTAGAGGTGAAGATGACAGCGTTCTCCTGATGGCCAAGGAAACTTGACATCTCAGTTTGCTGTTTTGCTATTAGAAGACATAACCAGCATGTCTTGATCTGAGTGAATAGCAGATTTAGTTTTTAATTCTTTTATATGAAACTGGGAAAGAACCACTTTGGGATTATCTGTGTGCAGCTGTTCTCAGTCATTAATTTCTAGATAGTGGATAAACACAATTAGATCTTGGTAAACAGGGATGGTTTTGTTCTTTAACATGCCAGCAAGTATGTCAGTACTTTCTAGATAAATAAATATCAAAATCAGGCACACTTCTCTGGTATAACGTCAAATGTATGTCTTATTAAAATTTACTTTGTTTTTGAATTTAGGGTACATCAAGTGCTGAATGTCTCTTGAAGGTTCAAAGACTTATTTATCGTGTAGTCAGAATGAGAAGGCTATTCACTAGGCTATTATATATCATTTTCAAAAATGGTTTTTAGAGTCCTGGTTTTAGGAAGAACAATAACAAATCCATTCAGGTCTTACTTTAAAACCATTTTCTATTATTAGAGGACAGAAAAAGTGGACATTTAGATTCTTAAAAAAATCTCTATCTCCTGTATTTCACTGAATGCATACAATTTTTTTATTGTGACAAGATGAGAGAATGTGAATAAGTAGGGCCAATCTGACTGGTATAAAAGCAACTGAAATAAAAGTACATAATAACTCACTGCAATTTTTATCTTTTACTGTATCCTTCCTATAAAATCATATATTGCTGACATCTTTGATGGAGAAACTGCTGAATTGTCTAAAATGCCTGTTCACTTTAGAGAAACCGTGAACATAAATGTGTATAGTAGTCAAAATCCTGACCATTACTCCTCCCTACAAGACTGACTTAAGGACTTCCGTCATATGAAGAAAAACAAGGATTTATGCTTTTAAAACATAGAAAGATGGCTAATGGCTAATGGTAAGCAAATTAGAACAGACACTAAAATTCATTGAGTACATACTGTGTTCCTTGAAGCTTTTACATGTATCGTTTCTCAGAAAACATTATGTCCTTATCAAAAATAGGCAGCTTCCTAGCTTTCCATCATTTGAAACAGATTTTGTTCTTATTTTGTTAGCATTTATCCTAAACATGGGTTGTTATGGAGAAGATTTGCCTGATCTGTGTGCAAAGAAGCCCCGATCTAGTTTCCAATTTCCCCCAGATTTCAGGGAAATGATAATTTTTAAATCATTTTGTAGAGCAATTCTGGTGTGGTTTTTGTCTTTCTTAACTTTGCAATGCAGATATCTATTGGCAACACAAAGTTTCAAACAGAAAATCTGCAGCCAAAGAAAACCGAACCACTTTGCACTGAAGTTTTCAAAAATAGAAAGCTCTAATTAGAAGCAAGCAGTACCACCACTGGACAGACAGGTCACAACACTGCGTTCACAGGATGCAGCCCCCACTCACTGCCGTAGGCCCTAAGTCCTACCCCTAAATTTTAATACTTTCGGTTCCATATACGTTGTAACCTTCTCTATAGGTTGCTAAATTCTGGGTATTCTGCGAGGAAGTTGGGTTAAAAGTCTGTGCACTCTTTGCCACCTTCATTCTCTTCGCTTCTGCCCTGGACTTGTAACAGAATTCTATCAAAGCCACCAGCATTGCCAAGCCCAAGCCGCCAACCAGAATGTAGAAGACGCCTGCTACGTTGCTCAGGCTCAAGGCACTCGTCTTGTCCTGCGGGGAGTAAAGACACTTCAGTTAACTGTGGAAATGTCACAGCCAAAAGGTAAAAGAACACATGAACTCCAAATAGCCAATTAAAGTAAATGCTTAATTTAACCTGAAATTATTTATAAGTATAAGTCACTGATTTAACCATAAAGATTTAACCATAAAGCGTATAGCTCTCAGGAGAAGCAAAATTATAATGATTACCAATAAATTGTATATAATTACATTCAATAAAATCTGTAACATTTTACCATTATTAAATATGCAATGAAAACTACTATACTTAGTCATATGTAAGCATTTATATATTTATACACAGGGTGCCAGAAATGGGCTAATTATAGAGTTTGAAAATGACATGTTTCAAATCCAATTGTATGGGAACAGGGACTTCTTTTGGCTTTGCTTCCTTTAAAACAGTTTTAATATTTGAGATTCCTCTTGAATAAATCTAACTCCATATTTCCTACTTAAGGAGCTAGGATCTTCTAAACTGGTAGTTTCACATTTTATTTATCATTACCTTATAAAATACATACAAATGATGTACTATGATAGTCACCATTTGTTCTTTCAGTTATGCCTTTATGGGAAATCTCATGAAAATGTCACTTTGCATATAATATACTATTTAGAAATAATTATATAGGCATAACAGATAACTTTTTAAAGATAACTTTTAAAAATACATAAATTATGGTCAGTTGAGAAACGTATTTTTGGACAAATTTATAATTATTTTTATTGCTTTAAAATACAATTCCAGACTCATTTAACAGTATTAAAAATTGATCAATATTTTTTATATATTCTTTAATTTTGCAATATTACTGTGTTATAATTAATATAGAAATAGACACATGATCTAATATTAAATTTTAAGGATTCAGAATTTTCTTCATAAATTATAAATGTGTTTGTTATATAGCATTATTTTCAAAAGTATTTTTTTAAAAACCTGAAGGAAGCTCTGTGATCATCATTCTCTCAGCAGTATGTTTTGTGCAAAATATGAATCAGATCCTTAAATAGTTTTATTAGGAAAATGTTTAATGCCAAGGATGGATTATATATGCTGTTGTACTCATGATGTCAACTGACTGGGCTAACAATTTTAGGGTAACTTCACTTTTAAAATAATCATTCTTTAATTATTTGTCTGTCTTACTTTACATCAGGATTTGAGATAACTGGTTCCTTATATGGTCAAACTTGTGTTATTCCACTTTGTTTCAAAGGCATCTGAAAATGATTTAGTTATGGGGAAAAGGTCTAAAAGAAGGATCAATTAACCTATCTCTTTCTTAAATTAACTGAGGCTGTCAAATTTAAGCCAGTTACTTGTTTATGTTTTGGAATGACCAATAATTTGTTCACTCTGTAGAAGAGGTACAGAGAAAAACAAAAGGGGATTCTAAGAACCTTCAACTATGGCCCTAAAGCACTGTTAACAACTTTCTATTCCTATGTTTGGTTATTTGATTCAATGATAAACTTGTTGCATATCTTTTTCTTTAAAATAAAAATATAACTGTACTTAACAGAATTAGACTATGGGTTTTTGCATTGCTCTAAAAAGAATTCATAAATTAAAGGCCTAAGAATTTGAGGATATTATTTGTAAACATAAATTACTAAAATAATTTAATTAGAGATAGAATTGGAAACATTTTTCTGTTTGTCTGTCAGCAGAGAAGTATCACAGGGCTTCTTCAAGTTAAAGTGGAGTGCTCAGCAACAAAACACAGAACTTCAGAATAAACATTTATTTCCTATTTAGCATTTTTTCTAGATGACTACTGATCAATATTCCATTTCCTGTTTTGAGAATATATCAGTTCTTAAAATAATAGATTTTATGATCTCTCTCTCTGAAACAAAAACCTAACCAAAAAAGCCACTACTTTTATTAGTGGTACGTAAGTTTGAGAAATAACATGAGGGATTTTGTTATTTTATATATATTTGCAGTTAATTTAAATTATTTAAAAGCCTTAATATTGGGGAGCAGGATGTGATTCCCTGGAAAGGTAATCCCTGTGGTTGGAATGTATGGTATTTGCTTCTAAGTTAGGCTGTGGCTGAGTGTAAGAAAAAAGTTCATTTTTAAGGTTTCCATATGCTTTTGACAATTGCTCCCGTTTACTGTTTTGTGAACAGAAGAGGAGACCCCGAACTGCAGCGACTGACCTTGCTTCCCGAGTCCTTGGGTCCACATTCACCTTTATCGTACCACCATTTGTTTTTCAGCTTGTCTAAGACGCCTGCCTCACTGAGTTTCAAAACGGCAAGGTTTACAGGAGTTCTTCACGTGGAAAATAACATAAATAACATTATATATGTTATTTTATGTTATTCAAGTAAAACTACATTAGAATCGCATGGCAAAGTGACAGAGCATAGGCCACAGTAGGTGTTATGTCTTGTACTATAGGCCCAGGTTTAGGATCAGACATAAAACTGGGGCCTGCTCCATCGCTTTAGGTAACAGGCACATACTGCTGGGGAGGATCTTTAAATCAAATTTATGCAATTACTGTGAATCCAAAACTATTGGCTTGGGTTCCTTGAGCATTTATAATTTTCCCCACGCAAATGTGACAGTCATTCAAAATCCAGAAGCTTCCTTCTTTTCCTTTTGAAACTTAATGGAAGTGGCTGCAGGTTGACGAAAGTAGAAGCTAGATAGGACTGCTTTCATTTCTTATATGCATTATGATCCATCTAGTAGGATTTTGCTTTATGCGCTAAGTGTGTCCACACATACATCCATCAATAGATTGACTCCTTAACCACCCTATTCCAAGACCTACTTGAAAGAAGAAAGTGACTCCAGTTTGCCTAACTAAGAGCATCCCGCGCAGAGGAAGATCCTCAGAAGATAATTATGTAAATTATTATTTAAGAATAATAGCCCAAGCTGATAATTTCCTTCTGAATTGCAGTATTTAACCTGAATACCATCACCAGAGCCATTTTCATGTATCCTAACGTGAATCTACCATATTAATATGTTCAAAGTATGGATGAAGCGATTTGAATTAGTAATGATAGGTTAGGGTTACTGAGGTTTTTCTGACTAGACAAACTACCCTTACTATAAAGTCCTTTTTAAAAATTTTCTATCATCTTTGATTCTTTCAATACCAAATTCTGTATAATGAATCTGAATGAGATGTCAGCTACCACCTAGCATCAATATTCTGAGCAATGTAAAAATCATCCCTGCTTTTGTTGCTATGTAATAATATGAAAGCCAAGAAGATGGATGGGAAGCACCAGTTCCTAGGTCATTTGTTGTGACTGTCATTATGGTTGACGGGTTTTGGTTTCTTTCTGCTGGGGTTGGCTGCATTCCTATGGACATTTTTTAAGGCTGCCACAGTTGTTTTGTCTGGCGTATCATTCAGGGCCTCACATTTGATTGAGTGAATTTGGTGAGACACAGCATGCATTTATTTGACTATTAGAAGATTAATTCCATAAACCCAGCTACAGAACTAGGCAGTGCATTTATAATGATGGTGATAATGATTGATAACATTCACTGAGCACTTACTGTGTATCAGACAGTTTAAAAAACACTTCATCTCTTCCTACTGCCACTCAGATTTTGTGAATGAGAAAACCAAGATACAGCTTAACTCAATTAGTTAGATGCCTGCTCTTTGGCTGAATCAGGATTTGTGATAGTCTGACTTCCAGCACATGCAATTACAAATATAACTGAAGACTCAGAAAATGAATTTTCTGGTTTTTTTTTTCCTGGTTAAAAGTTAAACTAAAACCCTGTTCTTCCCATAATGTTATGTTTTGAAAAATGTTTCAAAAATATCAATTTTTCATTTAGTTTACATGGTTTTTTTAATACAGTTTAAAATTTGGATCATTGTTATAAGATCTTACTACGGCTTATGTTCATTACTCATTAATGAGGTAATAAGCATTTGCCATGATCCCAGAGTAGTAGGATTTTTTTTTGTTGTTGTTGCTACTGTTAAATCTGACAGAAGCATGATTTAACACTATCTACTGAGCACTGAGTTTGGAGATGGGGTGGTAAATTGAAGTGCTAAGATTAATCCAGTTGACCTGGGTTTTACTACTATACCATGCCCCTTCCAAACATGCTCTAGGCCTAACTCCATCTATGAAATCATTGTTATAAAATCAATGCCTGTAGATTGAGTGAATAAAAAGGAGTGAATAAAAAAAATTTATACCTCCTAAAATTATGCCTTTCCACTTATCTTTTTAAAAATATGTAGGACCCTTTTCATCATACCTTTTGTTGATTTTTTTTTTTTTAGTGGCAAAGGTTGCTCTAGTCGGAGCTTCCTAGTGCTGAGCATGGCTGTCAGATGAGCAAGGGTACTATTATGTCACATCCACAGAGTGTGACAGGCAAGCTGCCACAGGGCCTCTGAACAGTTCACTTGTCATATTAAATCATAAACTCCTTGAAAGAAAATACAGTGTTTAATTCTCTTTTTCTCCACAGGTACTGGCACGCTACTCAAAGAAGAAATTTAATAATTTGGCACTGAATGGAAGGCTGGAGATGGGTGTCATTCCCTCAACCCCATCCTGATAAAATGACAGGGGCCAACTGTCTTCTCTTGGGAACCGTTCCATGTGCAGCACTGGTTTCCATGTTTTCGCCCTTCTTGAGATGAAACACTTAGTAAAGTTACTGCTCTCTTACTAAGATTCTATCTTTCTAAATCAGACAAGACAGACTTTAGGGGTCTTATGCTGAGGGCTCCTGGTATTCCCCTCTGCCCCAGACTGAGTTGGCAGTGGGCTTTTCAATTAGCAGATGCTTTAGAGCTAGCTGCACTCCTCAGTTGTGTACTTTTCCATCTTATTTTACCTCTTTTGCAGGAGATCAGGTCAAAGGGAGGGAGGGGGTGTTTTTAAAAAGAAAATCAGTCACCTGAAGAAGGTACAAAACAAAATGAAAAAGGAACAAATGCCTTCTGGTAATTGACTTTGATCTAAGTTAGGTCAGGCTATTTAAAGATATCACCTTTCATTAGACTCAGAGTAGGGCATTATTACCATTTAGATTACAACAGCCTACTCTATCTATGATAAACCTTACATCAATGTACAATGCTGGTGTGTGTAAACAAAATTCCTGAGGGGAAAAAGGAACATACTGTAATTTCATTTTATGTGAACATTTTATGTTAATTTTTATAACATTTTGGAAAGCTGCTTGTTAAGATTTGAAATAAATTTTTAGAATATAATTTTCTAGGTCATTTTTCTGAAAACAATGACTACACACCAGACAGAATAAGCAGTTTGACTTTGGAAACAATAAGGTTAGATTCATATTTATTCTTTAGGACAATAAATATTTGTTAAGTGTCCATTATATAATAATGTGTTGAATTCAAGCTGATTAGATCTAAGTTGTCTAATCCTTCATTTAGGTGATTTACAATGATTTTCATTACATAGATATTTTTTACCAATATAATATACATTTCTGCTAGACATTTTTGTTTTTCTCTGGAAAGTCTTTAATATACACTATAATGGGACTTCATTATCTTTGTAGAAAATTTTATCTGTTATAGCTTTGTTATATTTCTTATATTAGTGATAAATGCAAAATAAGAATTTGCAAACACATATTTTAGTGGAATAGAATATCTGTTTTTATTCTTATAGGACTTATAAGACTTGTTATTATAGGGCTTGTTTGTTATTATAGGGCTTGTTGATCTTTCTAATTTGAATAAAGGAATACTGGAATATTAGTATAAACTTGAATAATTCTGTATACATACTGGAATATTAGTATAAACTTGAATAATTCTGTATACATATATACATATATATACACATATACTTATTTATTTGTTTATGGAAACTATCAGAAAAATTCTATGTGAGTTAGGACTCCAAAATATAAAACAAATTAATATGCCTTAAGATGATACTATGGTGCAAATGTGATTTGCCTCCACAAGACTCATATTAAGGCTAAAACTCCCAATGTAATGGTATTGTCAATACGGGAGTCTTTAAGAGGCCGCTGGGGTCTAGAGGGATCTGTCTTCATGAATGGATTAGTGCGTTTTTGAGAGGCAGGATCAGTTTCTTAGAGACTAAATTAGGTCTCATGGGACTTGGTTAGGTCTTTTGAGAGCAGTTGTCACAAGGAGATGGCCTCCCTATCTCTTGCTTCTTGCCATGAGATTTCTTTCTCTCTTTTCTTTCTCTCTCTCTCTCTCTCTCTCTCCCTCCCATACCATGTGATGCCACATGCCATCTCCCAATGTATCCAGAATGCCCTCATCTGCACTGTTTGGAGTTTCTCGTCACCATAAAGATGAGCAAATAAATGTTTTTTCTTTATGTATTACCCAGAATCAGGTGTTTTGTTGAAGAACACAAAATGGATTAAGATAGATGGTGTCTAGAATAGAGTCAAACACTTTACTTCTTCTTCCTAAAGTAGGGCTTTTTGGATGGAAATATTCTAGTGATCTCAATTTGAAAGACTTTTGAGAATGGGTTTGGAAGGAGTTAATGGCAGCCACGCCAACAGGCATTCCCTGAAAACAGTATTCTGTGGCCAACTTAGAGAATCTGTAGCCCAACCAAATTGCACATAAAGAAAAAAATTTGGGGACAATTTTCTAGGTTTTAAAAAATTATACTTTTAAATGGATACTTAAATTTTTTCATTAATTTTACTTATCAGTTGGAGGCAGTCAGAATTTTCTCATCTGTGGATTGCCTTCTTTAAGTCTATAAACATTGATATATGGATATATGGATATATATGGATGCTATGTAATATATTCCGCATTTTTTTAAAGAAAGAGGGGACAGTGAGAGAGAAAGAGAGAAGCAATTTTTATTTAGTATTTCATGTGACCTTCATTCCTCTGACACTTTGTTCATAGTGCTGGGGTTTGAACTCGCATACTCGCGCATGCCTGGGAAGCGCTGTAACCCTGGAGCCACTGCTCCAGCCCCTGTTAATTGCATTTTTATTGCCATATTATTTATGAAGATGAAAATATGATATGAATGAAGTGAAGACAAGAAGAATTAGTCTTGTTATTGTGGCCTGATAATTTTGTAATTGATTCATTAATGGAAGGTAAAAAAAGTGTACTTCACATAACTATCTTTGGATTGTTTCTCAATAAGAGTCTGTGGGTTTTATAAGGAGAAAGCTTCCTGGTAGGATTTTTAGATAGGTTAAGGTAAAGCTAGCTCATTGCTGCTATTAGAAATATTTGTTAGAATTTCTGGCCATGTAATGGTGAAGAAAACAAAACAGATTTACACTCTGTTTTCTGTCATCTCTACACTAAATCGTTCTTGCAGAAACTTGCATCCCTTCCTACTTTCCAAAACCAAGGCTCTTAGGACTTTAAAAATGTCTGATCCACAGCCTCTTCAAACTAAAGTTTTTCAGTGCGCATTTTCATCAGGTTTTTTAGTGTCATCAACTTGATAATAGATGCAAATATTTTTGCTTTGACAGTAATTGCATACTTTAGTTTGTGAAGGGATTTGACTAGCAATTCAACTGGTGTTAGTAGGTCCAAACCTTAAGTCTCCCAGCAGATGCACCTATTACTTTACATACTGTTTACCCGCTTTTGGTGACATTGAGGCTAACCTTGGAGTCACCTCCCCCGCTGCCACATTCTCCTTTGTCGTACCACCATTTGTTTTTCAATTTGTCCAAGAGGCCTTGTTCATTCAGTTTTAAAACTGCGAGGTTAACAGCATTTCTTGAAACGATAAAACATATTTTGTAAGAAACTGTACAGCTGTTAAGATGTTAGAAGGAATGAGGACTTAAGCTCTTTTATAAGCTTCTCCCAGACGCTAAATAAACCTCTCATTTTGCCATCCTGTAGCCCCTTCCACCAGAATCCAAACCAAAGGCGACTGTAACCAATTTCAAATGTTTTAGACATGCAGTATTTACTGCTGTCCATTTTCACAGTTCCTTTATTGTCAAATAACTGATCTCATCACCATAAAAACTTTTTTTTGCACTATAGCAATAAACTTGAATTTGCTCTTAACTGAGAAAGAATTGTGTCTCAAATTCTTTTACCTCTAAGAATGTCAATGACTCAAGAGAGACTGGAATGAAAATTCATTCCCAGAAGGGAAAACAAAATGGCATAAACAAACCAACAAAGCAATCATTAATTTTGTGTACTGATTTTCTGACAACAAAAATTATGGCTCAATTACTATTCCCTTTATTATTTATGTGGGTTTAGTTTCGTTTAGTTGGTCTCAGAATCTAGGATATCCAGGTTGGTTCAGTTCATGGGCTGGAAGCAACAGGAAGAGTAGTCAAGAGATAGCAGCTCTTAGGGATACTTTCTTACGTTAAAGTTTTTGTTGCTTTTTGAAGGCACTGGATTCTATTTAGAAATTAGCATCACATATCCAATTTACTACTTAAATAAAGTAATTAAACCCCAGGAAGCAATGCTGCATGTGGAATGGACTTTACAAACAAACACTGTAGATTAGATTTGCTCTGTTTATGGGGAACAGGGGCAGCGTGTTCTAATTATTCTAAGAGGATTGAAGAAATGTCATGGGCTTTTGTTTCCCACGCATTTGGTTTCTTGCCTCTTTTAGGTTACAATTTTTAATGAACCACTAACTCTTTCAAGAGGTTTCTCTAACATTTAATGAAATTTCTATTATGTCTAAGGAGTGGCTTATACACTGCAGAAATCTGGCTACATTCTGTGCTGAGCTACTTGAGAATCACGGTGTTTGGTGATTACCTGAAATCAGATGAATTACAGAGAAGACAAAACAAGACCACCATATCGATGAATAGCATGATTTGCAAGTAAAATGTCATTTAGCTGACTAATAAATTGTTGGGATATTTTACCACTAAACAGCTTGTTAAAGTGTTTATTCCCCTAAAATTGTTTTCATGGTATCTCAGGTGAATGATGTGCTTTACTACTGTGGTGATGGGCTGACCCACTTGGAGAGGAAATGTTTCCTGTGAGGAAATCACACACTTTGGGACCATTAACTCCCTTAAAACTCAGACTGCCATTTATTACATGATCATTAAATAACTAGCTGTTCCCACACTCCCAGTAAGTGCCACATTACTGGGGTAAAATAATTAATATATTTCTAAAGTGAACAATATCAGGTGATTTGTTCAATCATCAAAAGGATTAAATTAAAATGTAGAAATGAATAAATATTCAATGAAGCTAGAGACATCTATTTTTTTAAAAAATTCTCTTGGGAGGAAGGAATTGTTTTAATTTATTTTGTGCTCATAAGAAAAATCTTTCAAAGAATTAAAACTACTGAAATTTTCTTATTTTGGAGAAGGTTATTTGATTCACTTTATTTTAGCTTTATACATTCATATTAGATTTTTTTAATGAAACAGTATCCCAATTATTTTATATGTTGGCTTAGATCATTCCTTTGATAAAGTTAAAATCATTTCATGAGAGGGTTATTTAACAGGGGCATTAGCCATATCCAAAGACAGTTTCACAGCACAATAGAAAACAAAAAAACAAAATATGGAATGGATAAGGAAAAAAAGCTTTATGTTGAGAAAATTGTTTGGAATCAAGCTATCTACAAAATTATTCTAAGACATTTTCTTTTTGATACCAACTAATAGGCCATGTAAAAACAGATTAGTTTCACACTGCTATCCATATGTGTATACACATCTATATTTGATTTTACAATTGCTCAATTAATAAGTCATTGCCCAGTTCACAATTAGTCCACATTCTCCTTCTATAAAGTCCAATTAATATCATATACAAATTTTTTTTCTTTAACAATACATAGTGGAAGGTACTTATTGTTAATATTTGGAAACAGTCTTCAATATTTCAAGATTTATTGATGGTGTCTGTTATTTTCTATAATTGTTGAACTAAGGATGTAATATCCTTATACAATAAATTTAGGTATAATAAGGCCTCCATTGATTGCTATTTAAACAGCAACATAAACCACATATATATGGACCATTTGAACATCTGTTCTATTTTATGGAACGAATTACTTTTCATGTAGTTCATAATAAGAATCATCAAATGCTTTAAAAAAGCAAAAAATTACTTCACTGACTTTACTAGACTAGGTTAAAAAAAGGTGGTTTTTTTTTTCTTTTAATTCAGCAAAAGTGAAAAAAGAACCCTGAAGGAATTGTAAAAAAAGGTCAGGACATCCTATGCAGTCAGGTAAATGGGTGCCACAGAACGAATCCTTGCACAATTAAATACTATTTTGGAATCTCCTTTATACATTTCAGACATTGACTTAAAAATCAATAGCGGAAACTCATATTGATTAAAAGGGAGATTTGTGCTCTGGTTAAGCATCAAGGAAGTTGTAATAGTAATCTGACAAGCAAAAAAGAGAAGAAAAAAATATTGTGGGCTATTTTTTTATGATACTTATTCCTTTTATTGTGTTAAGTGCAGCTTTTACAGAATGAAATAAATTAAAATACATTTTTTCAATTTAAAAATGGAAGGGGTGGAAGAAATGATAGGTGCCCACATTCTTGCTGTATGTATAAACCACACTGGAGAACTCAAGTGTTTTGTAAATGGCCTTTTGCAGACTGAAATAGGACCCAGGTAATTTTCTTTGCCTGTTATGCATCATGGAATGTCTACGTAAGAAAAACTCTCCAAGTAGCTTTTTTTCCTAGTGGTGAAATGATAGGGAACTTGACTGTGGGCAGGGATGAAAATGCTGACCTGATCAAATTCCAGGGCCTATGGAAAACTTGCAAAAGTTTTTACTCCTGGACTTTCCTGCAATTGAACTTGTGATTATGAAAATGCCTTGTTTGGGACCTATTTTTGTTAAGGATGTAGTTGAAATATTGCAAAAAACAAAAGTTTTAGAACAAGAACTAACAGATGTAACTTTTTCCATTTATTAATTTTGAATAAATTAAAATAGCGCTTGTAAAAAAGCATATTTAACTCAGGCTAACATATTTGCCTTTCCCTGTACCTTTTTGTAAATGAAGAAATCTATGAATTGAATATGCTCTTGTGATTACTTTATGCTTTATGCATTATATTTACTTCTAAACTATGGATCCTACAGGGTAATTTTTCTGTTAGTAAGATATTAAAGTGTACATATGATAAAATATCTACCTAAATAAATGAAACAAATTTATAAAAGTTTAAGTTTGGTAAAGTGTTTTCATGATTTCCTGAATTTGTGAATATTATTGTAAAGGACTGATGATGCAAACACTTAGATTTAGTCACTGTCTGAGCACAGGATATTCAGGGCATATGTAGTTTGTACAGCAAATAATTTTCAATAATAAGTTGAGTTGGGCTAAAACAAATACAAGTCTTTTTCACTTAATAGGGCAAACTTTTCACCGTTGGCTATGATGCCCATAGTGTATGGACCCAATGCAATTTATTTCTCTAATAATGCTTTATTATCCTGTTAAAGAAAGGATTCCTTAGTTTATATATATATAAACATTCTCACCAGTTTCACCAGTTTTAAGCCTGTCTCTCTTCACTGATGTACTTTTTTTTTTTTAAGAGAGAAGGAGAGTGTGGGAGAGGAGGAGGATCAATGTTATTTGTGTTTTCAACTGGGTTTTGTTTTTCTGACACTTAGTTGTATGCATGATGCTAGGGTTCCAACCAGGGTCCTCACACATGCCAGGTAAGTGCTCTACTGCTGAGCCACCACTTCAGCCCCATATTATCTTTATGCTATATTCTTTAAAAAAATTAAATACCAGGTTTTATGGTATCTAGAATATTTACCAAAACAAAATTGGGATTTTTTTCATAGTCTCCAGCACATCCTTATATAGTTTAAAACAACTTAAAAATTGTGTGCATTAATAAGAAATTGTGTAAAAAAATTCCTTTTAAATCATCAAAGGCTTTGATATATAATTTATGCAGGAAGAAATACACATTATATAAAAATAATTCAATTTTAGTTGAATTAGCAAGTTAAAGTAATATGAATTAATTTTTCTTCACTCATATTAAAAAATAAAAACAAAATGATTCTCAATATTGTTAAGGATTTAATACTGTGCGACCAATCCCACAGATTGAAAACAGAGTCAAAAACTAGAAAAAAAAAATAAACCGCTGTAATACAACCAAAGCTTTAAAACAATTCTTATGTGTGATCTAAAACCTCCCCCTTAAAGAATCAATCCTGAGAAATTAGTCAAAGATGTTGGCAAAGGTAAATCTCATGATATATTTATACTTCAAATCATAGAAGACAATGTACATGTCCAAAAGAAAGGGAGAATTAAGTAAATTCCTGTTCATACCACTATCTAGAAGCTTGATTTGAGTCTCAGAACCACCTAAAACAAATGCAGATACTCAGATTTAAGCCTATTTCCTTTGATTCTTCTGGATTAGATGATGTATCTATGTTTTAACAAAGCTCTTGGGATAGTAGTGACAAGTACCATTAATTCACATGGTATGTTTCACAATCATTAAGAAATTTTAACAAGGGAAAATACTAATAATATAATGTTAATTGAAAAAAAAGAAATAATTTGTATTCCTTTTATGACCTTAGTCTGACAATATATTTATTTAATGCTAATAAAAAATAATTGGATGAAAATCCAATAAATTATTTTCTCTGAGTGGAGGGATTGTGATTAATTTGTTTTCCATTTTGTTCTTTACACTTCCCCATTCATTCCAAATTTTTTACAATGGGTTATTATACTTCAGTAATTAGAAAAAAGCAAACCAAAGAGGCCCCTCTTATTTGTTTTATAATACAATGCCTTATAGAATTATTCTGTTTAAACTAAACTTTATATTCTACCTTGTATCAAATATAATTTGAGGAAGAAGTAGAATCTAGGAGTTGTCCTTAAGGATCTCAAAAAAAAAAAAAAGGAAAGAAAGAAAAGGAAAAACAAAACAACATTTATTGTTCCTAATTATGTAATTTGCTTTGGTGCACTTGATTTTGTGCCTGTGGTCTCAGGATGGAGAACATGTGCCATACTTGGCCTCTATAAAGGTTCCACCTGATTTGTGGGGTATGGGTCAGTCAGAGAAGCATGGGCACTTCAGGAGTTACACCTCTGCCCCCTCAGGTAGGATCTGCAGGAAGTTAATAGAATTCTCAGTGGCCCAGAGAGAAGGCTTGCCCTTTCATACATATTTAGACAGACAAGGTGAGTCTTCTCCCTCAGGCTCCATTAAATGAAAGTAGCTGAGAATAAGCTGGAGTCGAAAGTGGGCCATTTATTAAAGAAAAAATAGTCTTTTTTAGAAAAAGAAATTTCATGGCCAACAGTTCCGTTCTTTCCTTAATACGTATAAGGTTTCTGAAGAAAAATAATCTGTTTTTGGAGGGCAGGAATTTTAAAAAACGCAATTTGTTTTTATTTTCCATTATACTATATATTGACTATATCTCTTTCTTAAAATCAAATTAAATTCCAGATTGGATTTAAACTTCATTATGATACACACACACACAAACACATACACACATATATACTAAAATTTTTGAGAAACATTCTAATAAGAAAATAATAATTTCATGTGAAATGAATACAAATGAGTTCTATAAAGATTATTCATTTTGTTGTTAAATGATGGGTGTAGGGTAAATACTGTTATAAGAATTGCATGTATGAAAGCCCATTCCATATAGCAAGTTGAGCTAGGAAGAATAGCAATGATGAAATAGGATCCACTTCTGTAATTTCATTAATGATGTTTTCCTAAATAAAGGTGGATGAAGCAAGTTATAGAAAAACAGAGTTTATAACCAAAAATCACAGAACTTTATATTGTCAATTAGAAACCAACTGAAAAAAACATCAATCAGGAAAATATAAAAAGTAAATAAAAATCAATTGAATGGCATATGATAAAAAGTCAAGGGCTGAGTATGTCTGATCTTGAGGAAAGGCATTTGCATTCACATTTTCAATCTTTATCAGCTATTTAGGCCTAGAAGAGTAACCAGTTCTAAACATTATCAATGCTCCACTAAGTTTTCAATTTCACTTGTAGCTGTGCTAATACTTTTCTTCCCAAATTATTCCTTTCTGTAGACAGACTCAGGGCACTTTTTGCTTCATTGAATTTGTGCACACATTTCCAAAGTCAGAATTCGGGCCAAATTGCTCTACATATATATGCAAAAATTTTTAGAAAAGATAATATTTTTCACTCCAGTTTGCTTATGCAACAAGAAACAAGGTTTGCAAAATTTTTGTAAGTGGAAAGACAATTCACATCCGGCATGATTTATAACTAGTATTTGAAAAACATTTTGATAAATTGGGATGGCTTTTAGTATCTTTGCTTTGTATTTTAAATGCTATATACTTTCTATAATTAAGTTAGTATACTGACCTTTGCATTTCATATTTTAAGTGAGTCATTAAGAACTAAACAAATGAAGTAGGTATTAGACTTACTTCAACAATTGTCTTTAAATTGCTTGTTCTTTGGAATTTGCATGACTAATTCCTGTTTGAGAATTGACCCCGAAGAATGTGATTCTTTGAAGGAGCATTGTGATTTTCAGGAGATTGACAAACATTAGCTAAGGATTGTGATACATGAACATTGTGTAGTTCATGTTGAGAGTTTTTAAAGTTAACTCTTGCAAATACTTTATGCAGTTAAGTTTCATGATTTCATCAATTTTAGATCACAGTGTAAATTCTCTAACCTACTTTGGGTCATGGATAGATCTCTTTAAGAATTTAATGAAAGCAGGATACAATTTCAGAAAAAAAAAGCACAAACATACAAAAATTGACTGACATACAATGCCAGGAATTTTGCAGAAATTATCAATATGGATTTAAAAATTTTGTTCTAGATTTTAGTAACATTTATTTGAGAATTAATTATTGTATACTTTTATGTGGAAGAAATAGAAGGATTTTTTTTTTTATGGCAATGGTTTCTCCTTTCAATAGAGAAGGAGTTTTAAGATTGTCATTTGTCAGGAAGGGACTTCCAGTGTAGTGGCCTCAATCTATGATTATTTTGCCACCATATCATGTGGAAGACTCTTCACCAGACTGTATGTTAAAATCAACAAAATATAAAACAAAATTGAAAGATACTTTAGCTACATAAATTGAGAGAATATTAAATATTCATATTAAATAGTGTGAATTTTATTTGTGGTGTCTTTGGGATGCTATTGGAGATTATAGGGGGTAAAGACCCTCCTCTGAGAAGTACCCTTGTTATCACTGTGTTCAGATCATATGAAAGGAGGCTTTGTTTGAGGTCTAATTATGGCTACCTAGATTGTGAAGTGCTTCACAGTTCCTCTGAATGTCATTTGATTTTCAAGTGTGTTTATTATTGGTCTAAAGTATAATTTCAAAAATATAAGAGCTGGTTATTGTCACAGTGGTAACAAAAGATTCATTAGCTCTGTGCCTTTCTTGCAGATTCCCTGCCTGGACCAAGCTGTGCTGCGTGGACTCATCCTGTGCCTGACTCTGGATGCTTCATTGTCCGAATCATGCTCCTTGCTCTCTTTCAGTGATCCTTGAATTCTAAACCATTCCATGAAACACAGGTCATGTTTTATTTTTCTATCCCATGCTGATTCCTAAAATCTTTCATCAATTGCCTTGTAGACTTAGAATCCTAGAACTGTTGAGTCAAAATATGGGTTAGAGTTTATCTCCAACTTTCTCATTTTACAGATGGTCACTGAGGTCTAACGAAAGTTAGGTGACTTGTCCATCAAAGCCCAGTTGGACACGGGTCTTCTGCCTTCTGTTCCAGTGCTCTTTCCTAAGTATTGTGATGCTCTCTGCTTTCTGTCAGTGCCCTTGCCTGTGTAGTTAAACTCTTTATTCAGCCTTTCTCTTTCTCTGTCTCTTTTTCCTGAGAAATTTGTCAGGCTTGGTAGGGTTTTCCCTGATTAAATTTTAGAAGTCATTTGACTTTGTATTCCCTGATCTAGTAAGTCAGCAACTTCTGATCTCTCTGGCTAAATCCTCCTTGAGGATTACCTGAAAGGCAGGTAGCTATCTTGTTAAGTGAATTGATCCTTCCTAAATACC
Source organism: Aplodontia rufa (assembly GCA_004027875.1). Classification (NCBI taxonomy): domain Eukaryota; kingdom Metazoa; phylum Chordata; class Mammalia; order Rodentia; family Aplodontiidae; genus Aplodontia; species Aplodontia rufa. Next base: position 66,695 of record PVKS010002713.1, on the reverse strand, counting down.
CAAGAAAGAAGAGGAGTAGATAATTTTCTTTAGAAAGCTTTCTGATTACCTATATACTGACTTAACTCAATTAGATGGTACCATTTTTTTCCCGCAGTTAAAATAAGAACATTAAGAATTTCTTATATATTCAAATAGGCATCTAAGTTCTAACCTTTTGGAACACGTACTTTTGGATACTCAAGAACAGTATAGTATCATAATGAAAATTTCTAATCCAGTAAAACAAAATAGAACATTTTATCCAGAAGGAACAGAACAACAACAACAAATAATAAAATAGCAGCCACAAAAGTTCAATTGAATAATTATATTTTCATTTCCTTTCACTTCCTAGAGCCAATTATCCATTAAGAGCTATCTTTCTGAAAATTGCTTCCCAAATTCATACTCTCATTTCTGCTAGATTGGCATCATGTAGCTGAAGTCCTTACAACCCAATAACAGATCCACTGGCCCTTTCAGTACATTCTCTGCTCTTCTGCCTATTTATAGTGCTTTATCAAAAGCCTCCAACAGCTCATGATTGCCTCAACAATATTATTCTCACTTTTTTGACAGGTTTTCCAACAATTAACTTACATATGTTTTAAAATATAAATTTGTTATATTTTTATTGAGTCAGATAGTGCATGGTTTATATATAGATTTGTTAAAACAATACAAAGTTTGTATTTATATTTGTGTATAAATTCATACATAAATTTATTATAGTTTATCGAGCCAAATAGTGTCAGGTCCTCACTGAATCCTTCTTGCAATTGTATGTAAGTGGAGATTTACATCTCCACTTTATAAATGAGGCAAGTAAGGAAGGCCTAAATTGCACAGCTAGTAGATGACAAGGTGGGGTTGAACCTGGCTCTGTCCATCACATGAGTCTAGTCTACGAACCACACTAATTCCACATGCAGACTCTCTGCCTCCAGCCATACTAGTTTCCTTAGAGTTCCAAAGGAATTGATTCCACAGTCAAAATAGAACTTTCACCAGGAATTCCTTTCTTCCTTGTCCTTTCTGAAATTCTTATCATTTTCAGTAATCACTCACTGACCTATTTATTTAATTAAATAGCTACTAGTTAATATAACTGAATCTTACTTAAGGTGTCCTTCCAAGATACTCCAGATTCTCAGATTCTATTTGTCTTTGCTTCTTCTTCTTCTTCTTCTTTTTTTTTTGAGAGAGAATCAATATTATTTAGTTTTTCATCTGGTTTTTCCAACACTTAGTTTAGTATGTGGTTCTGGGGTTCAAACCTGTGTCCTTACGCATGCCAGGCAAGCGCCGGAACTGCTGAGCTACTGTTCCAGCCCCTGCTTCTTTAAGTTGTAACACCGGCTGTCTGGAGCACTCCCATTTGCTTTGAGTCATACATTACTTTGTGATGATATGAGTGTACCTTTTTTCTCCCTCTTGGATTGTAGCAGCTCTGGATTATGGCATCTTATACCATCCTTTCAGCCTTAGTGTACAGCAAGAATTAGAATTGATATACAAGGACAACATAGAGATTTGATCTAACACTGAACTAATTTGAGATGTTATTTTGCAAGCAACTCATTGCAGTGAAAGAATAGTGAGCTGGACCATCATGAAAGGGACTCCTACGACTGTGGAACCTAACTGATTTTGGGAAGAACTTGTGTAAAGTGCATATCAGAGTTAAATATAACAAAATTCTTAAAACTTGCTTATTAAACGTTGGTAAGAAGGACATCAAAAATTATTGACATTAGCTACATTAACAGATAATTGGGTTCATTTTGTAAACAAAATAATCTGGGAAGGTACTTCAGCGAGATTTTAGGTAGCCAAAATGAAGATGGTCCCTAGTTCATTTTGTGTGGCCAGATAAAGAAAGAACATTAAATGATCAACTCTGGTTCAACTTTTTTAGTTTTATCTAAGGAAATATGATACTCTCATATCATTTTTATTAAAATGAAAATCCCCAAAATAGTATTTTTATATATCAATCTGTGTTTATATATTTTATATATTAATCTGTTTGTGGTTAATGAAGAAAACACATCACCTTTGGAAAACTCCTCTGTAACTAAACTTACTGATTAGAATAATATAATTCAGCTCATTTTAGAAATTAAAAATCATATTTATTATCAACAAACACTAAATGTCAACTGTATGTTTGTTTTAACTTGATTAAGATTTACTTTCTGAATATTTTAATATGCATTTAACTCACTAAATATAGAAGTTAACCTTTGCATTCAAATACTTTAAACTTTCCATTTGGTTCTTGAGAGTAAATAAAAATTCAGTTTCAACATTTTTCTCTATTTTAAGGTTTCAGGCTCCTTAGCAGTAGCCAAGTATTTGTAAATAATGCTTATAACCTAAAATGTGCTTAACTTGCTTTTATTTCACCTACTTTGTGTTTTGGCTTGGATTTTGGTTAGGTGGGAGAACAGTGCAAATAGAAAAAGGAACTTAGGTGATAAAAACAGTGCTTTGTATAGAAAGACGGATTACAAATGAATGAAAGGAAGCTGTCTGAACTCTCCATTAAAAGTTCAGGTCTATAGAGGGGACTCATAACTAGGAGAATGTGTGATTTCTCTCTGAAAATAGCTGAAGCTTAAGAATGATAAATCTGTGTTAGAATTAATAAAGATCTTAAGTTCATGTCACTCTAAACGATGACACATAACTGCTTATCTTTGAGAGCAACGGGGTTCATAATCATATTTCAAAGCAGAAATATACTTTAATACTTATTAACTCAAATAGAAAAAAGTAACAGAGTGTAGATACTTGAAATATTTTCACCTATATTTCTTTCAATTAGTGTTGGTATTATAACATATCACAGTTTTCCAATTATTTGCTCCTTGTCAGAAGTTGAATATGTCTAAGTTACCAATTTGGGCATTTTCATGTACTAATTTCAATATACCTAATAAATTGAGAAGTTAATATAAAATCAAATTTTACTGTGCTAAACAACAAAACCAAAAAATGGTGTTTTCCTCTCAATTTCAGGTTGTCCAAAAGAACTAAGTCACTGTAGAATCAGCACCAATTCTGTCCTTGAATGCTATCACCATGAAATATTTAATAAGAATTCAAAGTACACAGCCAAGCTTCCTGTCATAGCTAATGTCCTTGTAGACATCAAATTCTAACACATAAATATTTTACTAAAAATGTGAAAATTTCCTTGCAGTTTCAGTACAGTTTCTTAAGCAGATATTCCATATAAATCAGGAATGAATAATGTGACTCAGATACATCCTGTATTCTTCACTAACGGGGACAACGTGTGAGAAAGTCAAAGTTAGGTTTTGTCTGAAATCTGACAATAACATGCACTATGTGCTAAAGGTCCAATGCTTAAGTTTCTGGATTTGGTGACCATTACGATATAATTATCTACATGAACAGCATGCATTGGTATTAAAATCAACTTCCTTTTTTTCGTATGTGTCCTTTCATATATATTATTAATCACATGACTACTATTGTTCCTACTCAGAAGAGAGCAATCTCTAATCAAATACAAAACAAAACAAACCCTTCTAAAACACTTTTTCTTTTTCATCAAAAAGCTCCAAGGCTCCTAAACCAGGCTTTTAAACATACATGTAACAAAATGGTACAATTACACTTCTGAAAGATGTCTCTATTTTCTTTCAACAAATAACTCAACTTCTCATTCTTTATGTATATTCCTTTCTTACTAAAATTTCCTTCTTCTTGAAGTTCAAGTTTTTTAGTTAATTGATCCTAAAATTTTTCTAAAATCTACTTGAGTCATATGAGATCTAGCCTCTTTGAAGGGCAATGGTAACAAAGAATTCTAGCTGGATAGGATTGGAAGCTGGCCTCTTTGGAAGCTTGTAATCCATGTGGTCCATACTTTTACAGTCTCAGCTTCTAGCTGCTTTTTAAATCTCTCACTTGTATCTTCCCTTGGGTCCTCCCCTATGGAAGGACTGATTTTAAACAGAGATTGAAGGCAGGGAATACTTATGATTTCCAAAGACATCATAAAGGTAGAAGGGTACAGTGGAAATCATTGAAAGCAATAGTAAAGAGTTTGGGAAGAGGGTGTTATCAGCCTTGGGAAATAATGCTCCAGATAACAGTTCCTCTCTTTCCTTTTATTTAGAAAAATAAATCACAGTTTTCATATGGTACATTAAAAATCTCATTAAGTTTATGTTACTTCAAATCAAAAGTTTTACTTGATCATATTTCAAAATAATTGAAATAATATCAGTGGCTTCTTTTATGAAAATAATTTTAATAATGATATATTTCATTGGATCTTAGTTTTAATATTTTTATGCCTTCCTACCCATTATGATTTGCTAGTAGCTATATATATTCTATATATAGAGACATTAACAGCTGAAGAATCTGAGTCTTAATGGAAGACTGATGCTAATATTTAATGATGATGGAAAATGCAAATGCATCAGCATATAACTGGTATGATTTGTGTGAAGGTTATTTTCTTCTCTTGCTATAACATTTGAAGGTGGATGTTCAGATAACTATTATGCACAGGTGGCAAGTTGGTTTCCTAATGCTGGTGGGTTAAAAAATATAAATGTATAAAGAAAAAGGGATTAAAAATAGGTGGGGGAGGGGTTTCCTTCAAATGGATGGAACCCATTCTTTTGAAAGAAAACTCCCCTCTTACCTTGGTCCTGGAGCTGGTTAGTTCTCCTCTGTCCTCCTCCTAGGGGAGAAATACCCAAAGTTAAACAATAATAGAACATGGTCTTGTATTAAAGTCAAGTTCAGTTCCGGCCAACCCTTTCCTCAGGTCTCACAAGACCCTACCAACTGTCTGATATACTGGGACATCCACTGAACTGAATTTAAAACCCATTTTAAGGATTAAGCCAAAGGGGAATGAACATTATCTAAGTAAAGGGAGAAAAAATGTGTCTGCTCTGCAGTCAGCCTGTATTGTCAGAGAGCTCTCATATATCTAGCATTCACTTAGAGCAGGGAAACCCGGGAAGGGCATTGCTTGGTTAGTTTTTCAGCTGCAGTGAATGATGGGGGCTGTGCTGTGGCATGCACTAAGAGTTCCCTAGGGAGCAGGAGGTGTGCTATTGGGTTCTCAGCCCACCTCCCTGATGCACTCCTTGTCTGTTGATAGTAAAATGATGGCGCTATAAGCAACACTTGGTGTGGAATGGTACTTTATCATGTGAGTAATATGATTGTAAAAATCTAAAACATAAAGGCTCATTTGATGAGACAGGAAAAAAGTCTGAGAAATGGATACTATTGGACATTAGGTGCTTGTTTTATATTTTCAAAACAGGGAATTACATATTAAATCAAGATGTGACTTTTCCCCTCACCCATCTAAGTACTAACCAGGTCCAACCATGCTTAACTTCCAACATAAGGCATGTTCAGGGCAGTATGGCCATTATTAGATGGAATTCTTTCACTTAATGTGTGTCTCTGGCTAACTGGGACTCTGGGTGCCATTGGAGAGAAACAGGAAGCACAGTGAAAGAAATGTGGATTTGTGAATTCAACAGTAATAGGTCTAATGCCTCCTCTGTCATTCATCAACTATTTGACCTGAGTTGCACCGGCAACACCTGTCCAGACGAAGATAGTGGCACCGACTTTAAGGAGTTGTGAATATATTATAAAATGCATTCACATGCATGCACTTCCTGTATAGTATTTAGTTATCGAATCTTTACTTTTTCATTTATATAGTCTCTGACATGGTTTTATTTGAATTATCTTATCTCTTCTGGGCTTAGAGTCAGTTTTTAGTTACCCTTTGGCATAATTTCAGAGATGGTGGGTGATTGGCTCCCATATAAAATCAAATACCAGACAACTGATTGAATTCTGTGAGACATGAAGGAGAGTGGAGGCCAAGAATGAACCTGAACCCATACAAGATCATGTGCTATTGTTATTTAACTTTGGGTAACTTATTAAAATTCTTCATCAAATAAAATGACAGCAGGTGAGAAAATGGATGTGCTTTGGAACCTCAGTTTGTCCCAGTGTATTCCAGAGACATTAAAATGAGGGATGTTGTCATCATTACTCTAATGGCCATTATGAAAATATGCAGGGAAAAAACACTGTATGACAGGTTCTATTACACAATGACATCGTGCCTCCCTGTTACTATTACCATTTATTTGCATTAGATTAATCCGATGAACCTTAATTACCTTAAAGTTTCATGAAATAATGTGGCATAATGAAATCCTTGTAACTATAAAATAAGTACTTTACCTTATGTTTTTCTCTGGCATCTTTAACATCATTCATTATCTTTAATGAATGAATGTACTAAAAATGGCAATTTTAACAAACCAGTTTTTACCCGCTAAATGTTATAAATGCCAAAAAAATACATATAATTTCCTTTTATTTGAAACAAATAAAAACCCAAAATTATAAAGTTATGTTTACAGTGGGCAAAAGAATTAAATTGTTTTATGAAACATCTACTTCAGCCAAAAAAGTCACTTATATGATAGCCTCAAAGGAAATATCCTTACAGTTAGAAATTAGCTGGGAATCTATGAATAAGAACAACTACAGGTATATTGCCTAGATTAGGGAAAATTGCAATGGCTATGCAGTATTCACGCTTCAGGGCATAAACTGATCAGGTTCATGATGAAAGAGAAATGAAAAAAAAAAGATTAAATAGTACTAAAGCTGTTAGGATTATTATGATGTTCTTGAAAATCACCTTTTCAATATTTTATGTTGAAACACCACAGGATACTACATTACATGGATCATTTTTATCATATCTAGAGGTGCAAATGTAAGTTTCTGAAAAAATCAAAACAATTCCTTCTAAATGTATGTGCCTCACTTGCTGTTTTATTCTCCCTTTTAAATAACCTGATGAATTTTGTCAGATTTGTACCTTGTCAACATATAATTTTAAAGGTATGCTACATAGGATACAAGACATGCACCTATTTCCAGCTCTGTTGTGTTTTCACAAAGAGGTGTTCTTCTTAAACATCTTTCCATTTCACAATATAGACTGCATGAACACAGCTATTCATTAGCAAAGGGACTTACTTGATTCCAAAAGCAGATTAACGTCTATGAAGTTTCTGAGATTGAATTTTCTCCCAGTCTAAGTGTCCAGAACTTCAAAGATATATAAGAGGATTCTTAGGTTGTTTTGCTAAATGTAGTCCAGGATGCACCTCAGAATTGTGAGAATCCCAAAGAAGGAAGAGAAGATAGTTATCTCTACCACTAACTCCTATCTAGGAGGTGTGAGAATCTGTTCTGCTTTTACCTGGATAAGTCTGATATTTTGGATCACAAGCCAATCTCTCGCACATTTATTGGAATCAGTTTTAATTGTAAAAATCTTTCTTTTTGCTGTCTTGAAATCTATCTCTGTGCAATTTCTTCAACTCAACAAGAATTTATTCAGTTTTTAACATAAGTTTACCATTGGGAAAACTGAGCCAGACATGGGTATTTCCAGTATGCCTTGAAATTACTAGAGTTGTCAAAACCACAAAAACACAGACACTGTTTAGTAAGCTTTAAGAGTAAACTGCCTTTATATAAAAAAAAGTCCTTTATTGTTCTTTTCCTATAAGAGCACTGGAGAAAGTCAGAAGATCTCAGTTCTAACCTCAGCTGACGGTGGACAAGTCACTTAATGTTTAATTTACAGTGTCTCTATAATAAAACAACATCATAAAAGAGTTAAAAGAAGCAAGTTAAGAATATATGTGGAAGTGGTTTGAAAAATATAACATTACACTGTTACTGTTAATGTTTTATTTAAGAAAATATGGTTCAGTCATTTTTAGCGTTCCATATATGATATTATAATTGTTTCATTTAATAAAAAGTGATCTTTCTTTTCCTTCCTTCCTTCCTTCCTTTCTTTCTTTCTTACTCCTTTTCTCCTTTGCTTTTTACTGGGGAGATAATATGAGATCAATTTTCCTTGGATCTTATTTACTTCTGTTTACCTTTCACAGTTTCAAATACAAGGACTCAGTTTCTGCTTTCATTTTATGGTGTGTGTGTGTATGTGTGTGTGTGTGTGTGTGTGTGTGTGTGTGTGTGTGTGTATGTGTGTGTGTGTGTGTTTCATTTACTCTTTATGCTAAAGACATGAACATAAAACAGCTATCCTTGATAATAATGTTTCCGTGAGTTTTATTTTTGTGTTTTTTCTTTCTTTCTCTTTCTTTTTTCTCCTTTTAAGTTCTAGTTGCAAACACGTGAAAAGAGGGGGAGATTATTGCTGGGGATCTGATAATGTCTTTTCTTGGTTACTATTGGAACTTTTGCCTATTACCATTTGAAAGGGCAGGGTTCCGAAATTGCAGATCTTTCAGTACCCAAAATGAAATAACCAGGATTCTATAGTAGCAGAGAGTGACCCTGTAGGTAACTCCTGACAGTTTTTATATCTACTGTGAAGTGAAGCAACAAGGAAAAGAAATCTATATATTCTTTTATTTCCTTTGAAAGTACAGAGCTATTTGTATCATATTTGTTTGAATAACTCCAACTGAATTCTCTCTCTCTCTCTCTCTCTCTCTCTCTCTTTTATAGCAGGGATTGAACCTAGGAGCACTGAACCACTAAGCCACATCCTCAGCCCTTTTTTATTTTTTATTCAACAGGATCTTACTACGTTGCTTAGGGCCTCAATAAATTGCTGAGGCTGGCTTAGAGCTTGCTATCCTCCTGCCTTAGCCTCCTGAGCCTCTGGAATTACAGGTGTATGCCACCATGTCCAGCTCCAATTTAATTCCTATGGTAGTTAACTCCCAGATAGCTAGTGCTCAGAGAAAAACCTTAATTTTTTAGCATTTCTGTAAAAATGTGCTCATGGGTCAATTTCTTCATTGAGTACCCCAGAATTAAAAAGAAATGAAAGTTAAATAAACATGATAGGGATAAGACTTTGTATTGTCAATGGCATTTTAAAAATCATAGATATTGGGGCTGGAGTTGTGGCTCAGCAATTATGGCATTTGACTGGCATGAGTGAGGACGTGGGTTTGAACCCTAGCACCATGTACACAATGAAGTGTCAGAGGAATGAAAGCCAAATAAAAAGCTAAATAAAATGTGATTCTCTCTCTCTCTTAAAAAAAAATCATAGATCTCTCCAACTTGTCAGTATTGTATGTATACTCAATGTTTCTGTGCCCTTAATTTTTCTTTGTTGTTGAGTTGGTGATTTTAAAGGATGCATTGAAATAGTTTCACAAGCTTTCTTAAAGTGTGTTTCATTTTGTGTATGTCTCTTACCAGTGATTATTAGATTTTCAGAAATTATGGAATCTGCCCATTTAAAGAAACTGTTTCAATCATGAAAAAGACTTGTGACATTAGGAGGATAAATAATGTTATTAATTCATGGTATTTGTGACTTTTGTTAATGTAATTATTGTTTATAAAATATTTGTATATTCAAAATCACAGTTGTTCCTGATCAGGCTCAGGGTCAGAACTATAAATTTTGGAGACTTTAATGGGATTTTCTATGGTGTTGTTAGGAGGGTATGTTGCTACACATTTGTGGCAAAATTATCTCAGATATATGTTATCTCACTGTGAAAACAAGAGCTGTAAACTGGTTTTGCCGTAAGAACAAATTTTAAAATAAATAAGCTATGGTTTCTTATTCTCAGCTAAATTAAAATAGAATGCAATTCTGAACAAAATCAATACTATTTTCTAACCCATTCTAAATGATTGAAAAACTCTTTTCTCTTCCTTTTCTTAAATAACAAACTAGTCCCATCTTGACTGATACTGTTTTATAGAGATAAAAGAAATTGAATAATGTCTAAAGTTGTGAATGGTTTCCCATATATTATGCTGAAACAAATGGGTATATTTTCATTTTCTGCATAAAAACCACTATGTATTTATGATCTTCTAGGTAGATGTTGATTATTAGCATAAAACTGCATTGAGGTAGCACGGTATAGAATTCTATACTAAAGAGTAGATTGCATCTCTGCAATACAGTGATCTTTATATCTTTTATTAGAGGCATTTTGGAGTTTTATGGTAAACTTGATTACCATCACTCCCTCCAAAGCCCTGAGTTGTATGAGTGCGTGTAAAATATTGTCTTTGTACCTAATTATGGAAGGTATAAAGAGCCCCTTGTGCTCTCTCCTCTCAGTTCCTCCCCACTCTACCTCTGCGTTGGACAATATAAGGTAGGAATCTACTGTAGCATGATCATGTTGCTTCTCCCTTTGTCCTCATGAAACTATTCAGAGTTGTAAGAGTTATGATTTCTCTGGGCAGCCTATGCAGTCATCTTCCTGCCATACTTTCATTTAGGCAGGTAAGTCTGGAGAACAGAATCCTACACAATGGATCAGCAACAATACCAATACAAAACTTGTCACGGTATCTATGCTGATGTTCTGAGGATAATTGATAGCTACTCATAAAATAAATGCAAATAAACTATAACTGTAAGCTTCAAAAATATTTACTATCTATAGAAGTTATGCTCCTATACCCTGAGATTCTATTGCGAAGACAATTAACCTCTATTTTTGTTTGTTCATTTTTGTTGTGTTGGGGATTGAACACAGATCCTTGCACATGCGAGGATCACTGTACCACTGAACAGCTTTCCCAGACTTATTTTCTTTGATAATTGACTTATTACTAAAATAGTTCAAGAGTGGCTTTGTAGCCATGCACAGAAACCATATGATACAGAGCAAGAAAAACAGAACAAAACAAAACAAAAAAACTTTTATCTTGCAGGATTTAAATCTTGTTCTGGAGAATTCTGAGAATGAGGAAATGAAAAGAATTTCAATGGAAAGGAAATACTATTGAAATTTGATGCATTCAAATCTTCTTAGGCTATTTCTATAGGGAAACAGGCACTGCCCTCCACACAACAAACCCTTGCATTTCTTAACTCTGTACCTTTGATCTGAATGCCTGGTCATGGTGACCTCAGGGCTTGCCTCAGTGTCCTTTCCTGTCACGGGAGTGCAGACTTCTTATGCCCACACACTGCAATTCCTTGCCAAGTGAACCTGGGGGATATTGAAAACCTCAGAGGGATAATTTCTCCGGTGCACGGTGCTTATCCAGCAGCTAAGACTTCAATGTGGGCAATAAACCCGTACAACATGAAGGTGATCAGTAGCTCCCACAAACCCATATATGCTATTCTTCCTTTCTTCAAGCCCTAGAATTCCTGGTTCCATAGATTTCCTTTTCATTGCTTGCCGTACCTCCTATCTTTTATTAGAAGGTCCTTTCAGGTGTCCTGCTTTGACTGATTGGATTTTATTTTCTCATTAGGTTGTCTTAGTTGTTCCTCTTTCTAGATCTTAGCATTGCCAGAACCCTTGGGGAGAGTATCTTCCCTCCGTTGCTTTACAGCTTTAGTTCCAGAGAACTCATATCTGGGCTTCCACCCACCGGTACAGAAAGAGGGGTTCAAATTCACTGAAACTTTCACACTCGTGTTTTGTCCCCATGCCTCTTCTTAACCTGACCACTGTGTGCGTGCGTGTGTGTGTGGTGGGTTGGGGGGTGGTGCCCAGGACTGTATCTGGAGGTTATTCCTTATACTTAGATGATCTGTAAAGATAGTGACATAATATGAAACCAGTGTGGCTACTTGTCATATGCCAAGAGAAAATACTTAAATGAGCTGTTAATGTAGGGGGAAATTCATTCAGATATTTTTCAACACATTTATTATGTATCAGATTATGAGCTTTGATTCTAGAACAATTGTATGTTTCCAAAATACAGTTGGCACATGGAGGTCAAGGCCACCTGACCTGGTGGCTGTAGGCAGTTGTGTGTTGCCACTGAATTATTTTGAGTTGCATTGGATACAGATGTTCTTTGTGGACATATTTTGTATTTTTAAGATTTGTCTATAAGGCAAATGGATCAAAAGAGCAACAGTTTGGAATTCTGACTTTTCTTAGAACTGTCAGAACTGAGATCTAGTCTAAGACATCTCATCAAATCAACTTGTTAGGATTTACATAAACTGCTAAGTGTTTTTTCACAGCAGTTTAATCTTGCTAAATTTATCCTTTATGATGTAGTAACAACTAAAATGGCCACAAACTCCCCATTTTTTCAGGAAAGTTACTAAGGTACAACTTAGTGGTGAAAGGTGCAAGAGTTTAAAAAAATTGAGTTCAGAAACTTTTCTACCTGCCGTTGCAAAGCATCCCAAAAGCAAGCAATTTAAAAACTATGTAATAAATTCTCAGCAGTAATCCAGCAACCATCTATTTTATTTATCAAAGGATTTAGGGAATTTTTTTTTCAGTATTTCTTATTAATGAGAAGAATGGCAAAAATGTCTAATGCCTGGCTAATCTTAAAGCAATGCAAAAAAAAGCTACGTCTTGTTTCCTCTTTATGGGAAGTTATGATTTGATCATATTTTAATTTTAGGAAAGAGCTAATTGAAAAATGTAGACTTTCAAATGACAATAGAAGTGTTAGGCTCAGCAACCAGAAATGGAAGATTGAAGTATCTGGATCTTGCTGTGCAATCATTTCCTCCTGGGATACATGTAATATCGATATATTTACTAGATGACATCTCAGTTTGTGAATGCAAAGTACTTGGTGCTCACAATAAATATCAGCATTCCTAATAGCAAACTGCGTATTATTTAACATAGTACCTCAGGGTGATTTGTGTATATTTGTATGTATGTTGAGAGGTGCAATTGATTTTTGCTGTATTTGTCTAATCCCTAGCCTGAGAGACAATATTCAAAACATAATGGAATCATAAAAATCAAGTATCCATAAAAATTTTAACATGGCATTAGGAAAAATGGAGGATATTCAATGGGATTTCTTTCCTTAATGGTTAATATAAAATAATCGTGTACTAACCTACTGCAATTCCTTCCCAGAAGACATGTAAAAGCTTATTCATGGGTCTGGAGCAGTGGCTCAGTGGTTGGAGTGCTTGGCTGGCATGAGCAAGGACCTGAGTTCAAACCCCAGCACCATATACACAACTAAGTGTTGGAGAAACAAAGGCCAGATGAAAAAAACAAATAAAATGGATTCTCTTTTTCTGTCTGTATCACTGTCTCCCTTCACTCTCTTTAAAAAAGAAAAGAAAACAAAACAAAATAAAACTTTATTCATTTGAGGCCAAGAGGCTCAATAATATTAAGTACTCAGACTCACATTTATACAATATTAAGATTTTCTGTTTATAGTATGTACTAACACCTGAATTAATTTTTTTATTTATTTATTTTTTTAGTTGTAGATGGACACAACACCTTTATGTTTTTATTTTTATGGTGCTGCGGATTGAACCCAGGGCCTCACAAATGCTAGGCAAGCACTTTACCATTGAGCTACAAGCCTAGCCCACCTGACTTACTTTTTTTTTTAAGAGAGAAGGACAGTGAGAGAGAGAGATAGAGAGAGAGATAGAGAGAGAGAGAGAGAGAATCAATTTTTATTGAGTTTTTCACATGGCTTTCATTGCTCTAACACTTATTGTGTATTTTTAATAATAAAAAAAAGAATGCTCTTTTCACCTACACTGTCTAGCAAATTTCTTTTTTTCTAAACCTTCTGAGTACATCTGAACTTGTGACTGAGTACGTCTTACAAATTTTACATGGGAAAGTGGTCCCCTAGGATAATACATCTTCTACACACTAATTTTAATATATCTGCTCTATCAAATGCTCCAAAGTAAAACAGTCCATCCTACTGAGAACTCTTGGGCCAAGTACCTATGAGGTCAGTGATTTTGTTAAATACTGAAGGATGTGGTATTCTACTTCCCTTTCTTAGCACTTCCTTCTCCCTGCTGTGGTCTCTCTGTGAGGTGGGGGAACTGCCTATTGTAAAAGAATGGTGATGGGCCTGGTTTCAAAGACTCAGTTCCTGTTGCCATGGGTGCCTGCAACTGGGCAACTCCAAGTCTAAGTGTGCGTCCTTTCTCCAGAGCTCACCCACTGATGCAAGTTTTGCTGTAACTATTTTCTTCTGAAACATCCTTTTTATGGTGACAGATTTTACACAGTCCCCCAGACATCTTTACAGCAGTCAAGTTTGCATGGTAATTATCACTATTAAATGATAAAAGTACAGAGGAGTACAGTTTTTAGATCTGTCTTCAAATATTGGGGTCAAGTATATGAATCCTCCTAAGGGCCAGCAGAAGACTTCAAATAAGATCAACCACTTTGTTCACTGAAGGCACTTATGATTCTAAATATTATGAGTATCTGTAAAAGGAATATTCTCCTCTAATAGCTGATTAATAGTAAATCTGTATTGATCAACTTGTGATTTACTCTAAAGTACCCTTAATAAGCTTGTTTATTACATAGAAAAATTAATAGCAACTAGCGTAGTATAGTAGATATGTAATAAAGTTGATAAAATTTGGAAAATAAGGTATATAACTTTATATATACTATACTATATAGTATAGATACACTATAATGTGTATCTATACTATAGTAAGTTCATATAATAAAGTTGATTGTGTTGGTAGAATTATTAGTAACATAAACATACTTCTTTCACCTAAATTTTACATTTCATTAAAATGCCATCTGAAATGTGTATTTTTACAACAGCCTTTCACAATTTCTTAGCAGAAAAAGTCTTTCACTATTCATTTTGTCAAGGGTACTAGGGAAGGGAAGAGGAAGAAGCCAGAGTATTGATTGAAGTATAAATAGCATTGTGAATGTGGAAAAAAAAATTCAGGAGAAATAAGAAGATCAATATTCCTGACATTGTTCTGTCACCTAAAGATGGTGGAATTTATGTCAAAGTACAATGAACCAACAATTTCTGGGCATTGCCATTGGTCCTCTATAACTGACAGGTCACTTGTTTTAATTCTCAGGTATATGTCCAGCTAATGCTAGTCTGAAATCAAGACTCTCCGAACAGTAAAGAGCTCCATATATCACTCTTCATCATAAAGATCTGTGCTGTCACCACATTGTGAAAATTTTCAGTACAGTTACAAATACACTGATTGCATTTGTTTAAAAGTCTACATTCAAGAACTAAGTCCTGAATTTCCATCCTGATTGAA
The DNA here is from genome assembly GCA_004027875.1 of Aplodontia rufa. Classification (NCBI taxonomy): domain Eukaryota; kingdom Metazoa; phylum Chordata; class Mammalia; order Rodentia; family Aplodontiidae; genus Aplodontia; species Aplodontia rufa. The sequence continues at coordinate 51,604 of PVKS010002713.1, read as the reverse complement.
TGTCACACTCTTCCTTTTTTCTGTCACATTTATTCTGAAGCATTTTGAACAAAGAGAAAGACCTGGAAACTTAAAACTTAAAGCACCATTGACCAAAGGAATGTTGCTAGTCATTTGTTGTCACTCTCTGGTTAAGCTTACATAGAAGGAATGATTACTATTTTTTTTCTTAAAGTCTTATATTGCCTAATGAATCAAAACGGCAGTGTATGAAAAAGGCCATCGTTAATGACACAGAAATACACATGTCTTACCACATCCAGAGCAAATAATCTAAAGGTCTGATTAGGAAAAGGTAGATCCTATAGAAAAAACAGATTTAAGTCTCCACTGAACTGAATTAGACAGAAGTCTTCAAAGATACTTGAGACAGGTATGCCCTCTGGATCTTGCTCTGATGAATGCAAGTAATTTGAACTTACTTCTACAAACTAAAGAATTTCTTTAGAAGATTCTTATTAGTTCATCTCTATATTAGTTTGTCTCTTTGAAACAAAAGAATCCTAGTAGAATAAGAATGAGATTTAAATCTAATGAGACTCCTGCTTAAATGCTGGGGGATGGGGGTGTGTGAGGAGGTGGGGGCAAGGTGAATGCTGGTTAGCCTTCAGTGCCCTTCCAATGTTCTTAAAAACAGGACAAAATGACTGTAGTTTTGGCATGCAGGGGCCAGCTTGCTCAGGAAACTGTGGCATACAGAAAACAAAGTGCGTAAACAAACTCTCCATCCAGGAAGCCAAGTTTAACAATTGCCTCTTTAACAAGACTCAGGCAAGGACAGGAAAAGAGGGGGAAGCCAATGTCTGATTAGTAAACAGTTCTAGACAGATGAAGCCCTTCAGCATCTCCCCAAACAATCCCTGTAGTGTGGATGTGACAAAGTGGCACATTTAAGAGGAACTCTCTAGCCATCAATGGCAGTCAGACGCTCCTGTATCTTAGGGCCAATTTTAGTCCCTGGAGCTTGACTTTATCAGTACACACGAGACAGAGGACAAGGCAGCTACATCCACAGAGAATTAATTAAAAGCAAAAGAGACCACCAGTGAATGTAATCAATAGTCTGAACACTGATCTACATATCCACCACTGTCGCTTTCACCCCTTCTATTTCTTTTAATTATTTATGCTAAGGTGCTCTTGTGACCACTACTTCAAAAGAGATTTATTAGCTACTTGACCTCTTTGAAATTATATATTTTTCATATTGCATCACATAAAATATATCATTGAAGACTAAACACCCTGATGCCAGTTTAGGTTTTTGCACGTTTGACATCTTTTTGGGTAGAATTCTATTAGAGATAATTTATTCGTTTGGTTTTCTCCCTGCACATTTCTTCAGTTTCATGTGGGATGTATGTTCAATTAAGCAGACTTCAGAATTGCCAAAGTCCACACCCAAATGGGTCCTTACTAACTTTTGTCTATCTCCTTTAAAAACCATTCCTTTCATAATATACCACAAAACCCCTTCTGTCATTACAGTGTTGCTTGCAAACACACAATATTGGTTTAATACAACCCCTTTCAGTACTGGTATTTGTTTTTTACATCTCTCAACCCTTCCCCCACCCAATACACATCTTAAAGTACTTAGCAGTTCCCTTTTTTGAAGTCAATGAAAACAATCATATGATGTTTATATTGCTTTCATTTGTACTGGGCAATAGTACAAGTCTTATTACCTTCATTTTTGAATGGCTTACCAGGGAGATCATTTTTCAAGACCAGGTTCTTGGTTAAGTCCTTTAGCAAACATTCTGATTTCCTCTTGAATTGTGCTTTGTGTGCATCTCTCCTAAGCAGCACTGAGACCAGAGTAATCTGTCAGTCATCACTTGTGATGGGCTCTAGCCCCATCAATTCAACAGCAGCCTTTATTGCTTAAGGAAAATAGGAAATTCTGCCTCCTGGACATAAACATGTGAATTTTCTATGTCCAGGATCAAAAAGAAGAAAAGGGCAGATTTAACCAATATTTCCATAAGAATGAAAGTCTCACTTTTAACCCACATATGTAATATTTGACTCATGAATCACATTTCAGGGGCTTATCTATGAACACTTTTGCATTATCATTGGATCTAATTTTACAGATCTTACTTACACCACATTCCCTTTAAAATAGGTGGGAGTGTGACTTGAGTAAGCACCATAAAATCAGAGCCTGTTTTTCCCTGATCCTGCTTGCTTTTATAAATAGACATGGTTTCAAACTTAGCACCAATGTAATCTGAAGATAATATAAAATAGAATGATGCCATAAGAAATGAAACATCAAAATGGAAAAAAAAAGTGGTTTGCTGGCTAAGAAGTCAATTTCCTCTTAGAAACTAGAGGCCAGGATTTATGTTAAAAAAATAATGATAAAATGTAGAATTATTACTGACACAATGACAGTGTAGATTTCGGTGGCCAAACAAAGTTGATGAGATATAGAAGTATATGCTACCCCTGTTTTAGGCCCACTGGAAGCAGCTAGTGTTCAACCAGTTTGGTTTTTATATGGCCTTCAAAGGTTTATGTCAACTAAGATTACACTAAAATTAAGAAAAAAAATTACCTGATTGTTGACCAAAAAGTATGAAATGGAGAAAAAGAAAATAAACAAACAAAGAAACATACCATGTTCACACACAAAATAAAATAATTCTTTCAGGGACATCAGGGAAGGTGGAATACTATAACAACACATGTTATATTGTTATACTATTCCACCCACCTTAATGAGGAACCCTTGGGCGTTGCTACTCCATAGCCTTTGGAATCCAGATTTCCTCCCACTTTCATCGTGTCACATGGCTTTCGCTGCTCAATGTATTCATTCATAGTGGACTCCAGGAGAAAGGCAAATTTGCCCTTGGATTTGCGGACACGAGCCACTCCCTCAGCTGTAGTCCTAGTGAACACTGATGGCTCTGCTGATCGCATGTAGGTCCACATCTTTTCATACACTGCTATTTTTGATCTCTGGAGGAAATTAAAATAAAATTAAATACAGGAAAGAAGGGAACAGCGTGTTAAAATTGACTGAAGTAAAAAAAAAAATAAAGCCTTTTAGCATCTTCCCATTTCTCTCTAACAATTTTCCATATAGTAGCATAATAGTAAGGTTATTCTTTTATCATTGAAAAAATCCTCTTTAAAACAATTTAAGGAAATCATTGAAATGACAAACATTTAAAAGTGATATTTAAATAGTCCTGGAGCTCTGGCCATAGTAATTACCATGCTTGCTTGCTTAAACAACTTCCTGGGTTTTTTTTTAAACATAGAAGGACATAATTAGCTTTGAACATTTAAAATCACATTTTATATCACATTCATGATAAACTTGAAAACGAACAGATAAAACTTGTTTTTATCTTGGTAAAACTCTTTTAAATACCATATTTGAATTAAAACCAGTAAGGAGAGTAATTTTTTTTTCTTTCTTCATACCTCAAAGTAAGATGTACAAAAGGGCATGGGTCATATCCAGTCAGTAATTGAACACCGAAGAAAGAGGAGAAATTTACTATAGGATAAAATGCAAATATCCATAACACAAGAATCAAATTCTGGTTTTGTCAAAACATTTTTTAGACATTTTCTGACCAAATCTCCAAATAGAATATACATCAGACTTTAAAGTAATATGATTCCTGCTTTCCTACATTGTGTTTTGGTGAGTCATTCTAATCTCCTGACTGCAGCCGACAAGCTTAGTTATTTCTATAAATTACTTCTTTCTACCCGAGCTCCCATTACTTAATTTATCCAGGTCCTTTTACTGGCATCTTCATTGGCTTTAGATTTTTCTTCATTGATGCATACATTTTTAAAGTGAATTATACTCAAATTAACTCAAATGCCTCCCAAACATACATTTACTAAGATAGAAAAGTCTAACTCTTGTTTAATGCTTGATAATATGAGGATGCACATAAAATTTTATGATTGCATTTTTTTCAATAACAAGGTGCTGAAATTTTATATCTGGGTCTAAATAAAAAGTAATTGAGACTTCATATTTATTTATATTAATCTTCCTTTGTTCACCAAATATGGAATGTAAAAAGCAGTTCTTCTTGTCCTGAATAGCATATTTATATTTTTGGGCAAAAGCAAATTATTCAGGTAGACAAAAAAAAAAATTGATAAAAGTGGGATTCACATTTTGACTTTATAAGATTGGAAACTAGTAATTAAATAATAAACTAAATGATGATTAACATATATTTGAACACCAAAGATAGGTATATTCAAACATTCATAAATGTCTCAATGGAAAACAGACATCCTATCATGTCCTATGAAATATTTTTATGCAATGAATACTTGAAAATACCTCATAATATAGATTGTGGGGTGTGTGTGTGTGTGTGTGTGTGTATGTTTAGGTGCTGACTGGTCAGTTCTGGCTAGAAATTCTCACTTTGGAAAATTGTATGCCAATAGGTCAATTCAGTTGCAAATATTCTTTGTGCTTATGTGCTTCCCACAAAGAGGAGTTTCTGGGTTCAGAACCCCAGTCATGGGATCCTTTAGGGATGCTACATTGCTAGCCTCTTTCATCCCTTCTCTAAAGCTTGAATTCTGTCCTGGAGAATGATCTCTTCCATTTTACAATGAGTTCTGAAAAATACAAATTCTATGGATCACTTGATAGAGATTTTCCTCACATATTTACTCTTAACAATTCCCAGTTCAGAGAAGGGTTGGTAAGCAACATCCATTAGATGTATAATTACTTTTTTGTATATTTGCAACTTGAGAGTTTCACCCCAAAAGATATAAGTATCTGCATATACTGTAAATCCTACTATGCATAATACAGTAAAAGCAGAAGTGAAAAATCAATGCATTATTTTAATTGAAATATCTTTGCAAATGTTTCAAGATATGAGAAGTGTGCCAATTATTTGGCAGTGTTCTAGTTACAGTTTGGTAACATATTAAAGGAACAGGACAGTTAAATAAAACTAGCATAGCAAAATGAAAAAAACATATTCTTAGAGCTTAGGGTTTTCAGGACTTTAAGCCATTGGTATTCTTTAATAGTCCATTCTTATAACACTATAGGAAAACTTATAACACATGAGGAAAATTACTTGTGCTATTGTTTGAGTATATATTGAATTATGTATACTTAAATGCAAAAAGAATTGGTCCCAATTCTTGTGTGTGTGTTTGTGTGCCTGCATGTGTGTGTGTATATGTGTATGTGTTGTGTGTGTGAGTGTGAGAGAGAGAAAGAGAGAAAGATAGAGAAAGGTTGAACCCCAGGGATGCTTTACCATGGAGCTATATCACCAATCCTTTTTAAAATTTTTTAAATTTTGAGATAGGCCCTGCCAACTTTCCCAGGTTGGCTTCAAACTTAAGATCCTCCTGCCTTGGCCTCTGGAGTTGTTGAGATTATAGGCATGCAATACTGTGCCTGGCTTGATTCAATCTCTTTAAAATCTAGAAAAGGAAAAATCCATAGAGTAGTTATGCTAAATTTAGGAGGACTCACATACAACAGAAACTGTAAAATACAGACTCTCAGTGGAAAATGGAAGATGGATGTGACTTTTTTTCTTTTGAAAATAAAAAATCAGCCCCGTTTGTCACCATGTTAATGTTTAGAAATTCCGATTCTGATTTAAAGACACAGGATGCACATAAGATCACGTACACAAGATGAAAGAAGGAGGGAGAATCTGGAGGTGAAGGACTGGAAATAGTACTTCTGCGCTAATTTGTGACTGAAAGGGAATGTTTGTTGTTGGGCGAAGGCATGCAAATATCTACAAATTTGATGAGACAAGCTAAAATGAGGAAATTTCTGCACAGCCAGCAAGCTCATAAGTACAATGAAAATGGGGCTTTTAAGTCGCTAATATTTTCAATTGTAGTATCTACTTAAAGATGAGGGACGAGAAGTAAATGTTGAAGATAATAAGGAAAGAGAACGTGAGAGTCATTATTTTTTGCAACTATTAATCTCAGATCTATTTGTTTCATCATGATAGTAAAACTTAATAAATGGGAAATTATCTGATTTAAAGCATCATTGTATTAGTTAAAATAATTTTTGGATTTTAAAAAATGTACCACCCTTTTAATTTCTCAAAAATTAAGTATTCTTCCATATCTGATTTTAATAGGAAATATGTAAAAATAGTACAGTTGATGCCTGCATTTCTATCAGGTGAATCACTTCCCCTTTCTTGTAGCTTATGCAGCAAGACTGGTGTCCTAGGGAGAGCTCATCAATAGGTATTTGATAATAATATAAACCATGAGGTAGTAATCGAATCCCTTTATGCATTTATGATTTCATAAGATAACATCTGAGCTGAAATGAAAACCTGTGTGCTTGAATCAGGTGTGTGATGTGCAAATGTCTGAACAGTAAGATTGTCATTAAGTGACAAGTATGGACGTTCTTTTAATGCTTCTGTATTTATGCTTAAAAAGGTGCAGAGAACATGAAGCAAATCAAGTGTCATAATGGGGCACAACAAAAGGTAATGTTTTAATTCAGATGCCCTCTTCCCCCATGGCTGAATTCTTTTCCAGTTGATGATAACTGCAACCTTTGTTGAAATGCTGAGTGTAAGTCACTGCCTGAGGCAGCTTAGTGGGGCTGAAAGATGTGCCTTTACTGCCTTCCTAGGAGAAAACATTTTGACAGCTACAAAAATACCCTTCACGTTCCATTTCCTCAACCCATCAGACAAACTGTTTATTTAAACTAGGTCATCATGTATAAGAAAGGAAGGAGGCAAATAAGGAAGGAAATGAGTTCTTTTTTTTATCAGAAAACCCAACTTTATGCATTATTAAAAATATGCTGCCCAGGGGAATTATTTTCTTATCCCATAAGGATTCAGAGTGCTCTGCAACAATAAATACCTATACTTATAAAGTATTTCCAGTTTGAAAAGTGAAGTTGAGCAGGAAAGAAAGGAAACAGGACAAGGTGCTTGCACAGCTTGTATGGAAAGACTAAATAAACTTGGAAGACAAGTTTCTCAATCCTGCATTTCTGATCAACATATTCTCTTATCTACCTCATCTTTTAGAATTTGAGAAGATTTTTTTTAAAACCTTAAAATGTTACAGATAAATATTTTCTTGGGCTTCATGCTAAAGAGCTTTACTGAGAGTTATATGTGAAAAAATTTCCAGGGAATCAATGTGACACTTTTTGGATAAGCCTGCAAATATTTTCTTTATTTAAATGACAATCAGTCATTACTTTCAGTAAAATGCAAGTGATGGCAAAATTCTGCTTTCTGTTTTAATACATATACACAATGGTTTTTAGACAAAATTAGTAAATTTTACCTACTTATCTGTAGAAGCACTTTCAAAAACGACAGACTTTCAGCAAGGTACTGAAATTAGGCTGAAGTAAAGTGGGATAGTATATTTCTCTTAAGCTTTAGAAATGGGGAGATGATTACTAAGTTAAAAGAAGGGTTTGATCCATTAACCTTATCCACAGAATATTGTTAATAAAATTGACCATCATTACAATTATTTGAGTTTTAGAAAAATTTACAAATACTTTCTAATTAGCTTTTAAATTAAGTTATATCTACTAACAATGCTCTAAATCATCGAAAACTATATTGTTCACTAGCTTCTTTAAAAAATGCCCCACGATGGGTTTGACTGTGTTTTTGAATGATTTATTCTTTATTCAGATTTATGTAAACATCTATAGTATATGAGGATTTCATAATGAAATATTTTTTGAAAGGGCATCTTACTGAAATTCAAGTACATTGAATTTAAAGTGGGTTTAAAGAATAGTTCATTACTTTGCATCCTGAGTGAGCATATCTCATATATATTAAATGAAATGTAATCTGTCAAATATTGTATATAAGCTTGAATAATGAGCTATTTTTACTTCTACATAAAAGCTTAAGAAATAATGAAATATGTCTATCTTTTAAACCATGAAATATTTTAAACTTTAAACAGTTGATATTAAATATAAAATGTGCTCCTTATTACCCAGCTCAATTTGTGAAAATGTTACTCTGGCTAACTTTTTTGGTTCTGAAGTCACAAAATAGATGCTTCACCATGATCATACATTAGCAAGTGTACCTCTGGATTTAAGTGGAATCAGAATAAAAAGAGGATGCACTGACCAAAAAATTCAACCACATAATGGATCAAACAACTATAAAGCCTGGCTATATTGATAGAAAGTTCAAGGAATTATATCTGTACATGTAAAATAATTTTATCAGTTTGAAAACTGTTATCTGCAATGAGAAATCTGCACAAACTAAACATCATACAGTGTCTTAGGCACCTAGAATTTAGTAAGATCTTGCGATTAATATCTTGTGAGAAAGCACAGATTGTTTTGAAAACCATTGTTACAGAGTACATTACAGAATAATATAACTTATAAAAGTTGCATAATCTGCAAATAAGGTTTTGGGATTCAAATGCAGTGAGTTAAATGTATTATTTGAAAGTAAAGCTTGTTTTCATTTTTAGGCTCTTAGCCCAAAAGCATACATAAATCCAATTTGTCCAATCCAATGTTATCACAGTACTCTCAATACATATTTTTAAACAAATTATGCTATAAGGTTTTCTTTGGTTACCTTTTCATCTGATATTTCTTAGGGTTCCTCTTGCAATGTGAATAAATCAATTTGGTTTTGTGAATTAAAGTAATTATAGAATCTAAGAAGTATTGGCATTTGAACGTAGTTGTTATAATAGCTAAATACATGATGCAATTATTGAAAAAATTGCCTGAGTTTCAAAAGGATGATTTTTTTTTTCTTAACTTACTCTGAAGAATTCTTTTGTTGACCCTGAATCCAGTGTTCCATAGGCAATTTCTGTTTGTTTGGCCAAGTCTTCCGCACTTTCTATGGGGGAGACCATTCGCTCAACAGTCAGGAAAGCAGCCAGGTTAGCAGTATAAGATGATATAATGATGAGTGTAAAGAACCACCAAACACCTCCAACAATTCGACCTGAGAGGGATCTAAACACGGATAAGATAATGCACATTTTCCTTTCTCTAATCAACAGAGAAAGAGAGAAGAAATACCTTCAAGCCACCATGCATATTTACAAATAACAATCGCAAATATCGCTTTATTTCCTCATAGTCTACTTAAAAATAATTCTAGTATTTCTGCATAATATTTTTATCTTACTATAAAAGTGCCACTGAAAATATGGAATTTTTTGTTCAATTAGCAGAAAAGTAGACTTAATAGATTTCCTTCAAATTCAGAAGAGGAAGACATTCTTAAATTCATTAATACCCTCTCCCCCTTATATTTCACCATCTCTGAAATTAGGATGTGGCCCCAGCTTGATGAGATAAAACATAACATCATGATTTGGTTGGTAGTGTTGTTACCTTTCTTTGTGGAACATAAAATAAGAATACATTCGGATAACAACAGAATCTTAGATTTGATAAAGTCATAGATACTTTTCAGAGACAGAAGGATAGACTTTGTGTTTGCCTTCCATCAGAGCCTGGCAAGGATAGATGGAACACAGGCCAAGGTGAAGCTGGACCAGAAGAGGGCCCAGAATTAGTCGCAAAGTAACCATAGTTGAGGATAGAGTTTAATTTGGCATTCTGTTTCTGAGCCAAGTGGAAAAAAGCCACATCCTAAAATATCATTTCATATTGGTGTAACATGTACCTCCTTCACTTTTTCTTTGATGATCAAGGATGTAGAGGTGAGTGAGTGCAGAGGAAAAATTAAAATGGGATGAAAATCCAGGGAATATTTACAATTGATTTTACTCATCGGAACCATCAAACTATTTAAAATCATTGTGGCAGAGCCAAAGCGGTTTCTTCGTGGTTAGGGTGCTTGCCTGGCAAGCGTGAGGATGTGGGTTTGAACTTCAGCACCACATACACAACAAAGTGTCAGAGCAATGAAGGCCACATGAAAAACTAAATAAAATTGATTCTATCTTTCTCTCTCTCTCTCATCGTCCCTCTCTCTCTTTAAAAAAATGAAATAAAATTCTTGTGGCAAATAGTTTTTAAACATTTTTTTAATATGAAGGATCATTTCATATTTTCCATGACATTTGCAACTTTAAAGTACTCTCTTATTGCTTGTTATCATAAAAATGTTGCTTATACTGTGGAACACGCCTATAATCCCAGCAACTGGGAGGCTGAGGAAGGAGGATCGTTAAGTTCAATGTTAGCCTCTGCAACTTAGAGAGACCCTATCACGAAATAAAAAATAAAAAGGACTGGGGCTGTAACTCAATAGTAAAATGTGCTTGGGTTGAATCCCTAGCATAAAAGAAAATAGTCTTCTATTTGTTTTAAGTTAATATTTGCTTTGAGTTTTAAAAACTCATTTACTTGATTTGATTTCATTTTCTTTTCATTAATTGAAAGTTATTAATTTAGATTTCTATATTAGAGGAATTTAAGCACATTTATGGGGTTTTGCTTAAGGAATACAAATGACACTGTGGTCAAAATGTCTCTTTTAAAGAAAACATAAACGATGAAAATGTATTCTATTCTACAATTTAGATTTTAGTTTCCATTTGTCAAAAGACTGAGTGAAATATTGACAAAAAATGATTTTTGAGAGCTTCCATAGCTTGCATAGTTACTTTTTCATTGAGAACGTATCTTAGGATGTATCCTGCTTTGTGCTAGTGTGGAAGAAATTAGCTATGAATGTACTTCGATTAATTTGGAAATTGCAGTTTTTCCCCCTTGTGTTCCAAACAGTGTTCTGCCTCCATGAAAAGAACTAAGAGAGACATTGTTCACAACATTTGGAATTACTTGGAAATTAGTGAAGAATGTGAGTTTTGAAACTAACCTGGGTGAGATGTCACATCCTTGCTGCATAAAAGCACCCAGGGAAAACCAGAGGCTGTTAAAGATGCCAAACTCATTGGGAGGCTGATCGCTGGGTCCTTCTTTTCCATCCTCTGGCTCTTCTGTGTGCCACTCATATGGACTAAACCTACTAACTAGGAACAAGACCACGCTGACACCAATGTAGGCAAAGACTATGCACATCCAAATCTCATAGGCCAGAGGATCCAAGAAGGAAAACACTCCTGGTTTAGATTTCTGAGGCTTTTTGATCATGATAGATATACCCAAACTCATGAAGGGCTTAGAGAAGTCAATGACCTCTTCTCGTACCAGAGTGATTGTCAGAGGGGCAATAGCAATCTCTGCTTTCTATAAGAGAAAAGACACATGGAAACACATAGGTTAATGGATTTCATAAAGCAATCATCTCTGGAATGGTTCATTCAAAGTAACTAGTCATGCATTCATACTACTTTTTTTTTTGAGTCTTAACAATGAATGATCCCCCTTATAGAAACATGCATGAATAGTAATTTGTTTCCATAAGATATTACTTAAATTATGTGAAACATTTTTATTGGTGTTAAAAGATAAAATGATGAGAAACATGAAGAGTAAATAAGCAAAAGTAACTTGAACTTCAATCACTGCTATTAGTCTTTTAGGATCTGGAACAGTGCAGCACAAGAGACTTAATTGTCTTTCCATATGGCTACATTTCTAAATTGTTGGCCAGGAATGTGTCTATGCTGTTGTCTTTTCTGTTGCACTTGGAATGTTGCCACTGATTCATTACTTAGCCATCCTTTAGAATTATGAATTGCAAATCTCAAAGTCTTTTTTTATTTATTCCTTTCCAGCTCTGAGAAAACCAATCTTAAAGTCTGTGTTTGTATGATAAAAGAATACCTATTGTTTGACAATATTTTCCAAATGAGAGCACACACAAAAATCTGGAAATTGGCATTTATTTCTTGTTATTCACATACTTGGATTTTCTGTTTCCAGTGGAAAAGAAATTTGGAACACAGCTTTAATTCTAAAATATGCATAAGACCCCAGCCTTCTTTTCAGAGTTTTTTGATTCTGAACAATTTTTTTTAGTCTGTTTCTGTGTCTCTAAAATGAGGACACTTTTTGCCTGTTTATCTCATTGGGTTATTTGTATTGTTTTTTTCCCATCCCACCCCTCTATAATCTTTTAAAACCATTAGTAATAGTGAGCATTTATTAAGAGAATCTCTATCTGATGTTCATTTCAATATTTTAAAAAGCTCTTTAGTCTTCTCAACTATCTTGTGTGTATGACTGTCTTGTAGATGATAGGAGTAACACTCAGACTGAGGGAATTTACACATGGCAGTTTTGGGATCTGAGCCTTTTAGATCATGCCACTTCTAAAATCATAAAATGACATAAAATGTGGTGTAAAAACTAAACCGTCATGTGATCTACCAAAAAAACAGTTTTGATTATTTATTTTTAAAGGAAAATGTTGAAATGGAGTCAGAAACAGCCAGAAAAAAGTTATTACATAGAGGCTGTCACCCTTACATTTATTCTTTCATGTCCTTGGTTTTTGGTTTCATGCACTAGCTGCAGCTTCATACAAAGGCCAGCAAAGTGTGAAACTGTAGTGGGGCTGGAGTGGTGGCTCAGTGCTTGCCTGGCATGTGCAAGTACGTGGGTTCAAACCCCATCACCACTTACACAACTAAGTGTTGGAGCAATGAAAGACACATGAAAAACTAAATAAAATTGATTCTCTCTTTCTCATTTTCTCACTGTCTCTCTCTCTTTTTCTTTCTTTCTTTCTTTTTTCTTTTTTTTAAAAAGCACTTGTAGTGTTGATCTCTGCTGGGGTACTGAGAACTGACCATATCTACCTTCATGTGGGAATGAAGTTCATTTTTATCATAAATGCTCCCATACACAAGAGCCAAAACATTAAGAAAGGCTTTTATTTAATTTTCCTTAAACAAGTGATATATTAACCATCTATAGAAAAATGAGTATAAAAAGGCTGAAAGTTAGAAAGTTATCCTATTCCTATCACCCACTCTTTATTCATTCAATATACCTTGCTAGACTTTGCTCTACAAATATTTTTTCTTGTTTTAAAAATATTTAAAAGTACAGAACATTGTTTTATAGTTTCTTTTCTCTTCTCAAAAGAATATGTATGACTAACAATTTTCCATTTTAGTATGCAAATGAAAAATGTTTCAATACTTACAAATTTTTTATGTGAAAATGTAAAATTTTATTTAAACAAACTTATTTTGTGTAATTTACATTGCTTTTTACTTTTATCCAATTTAAAATAGTGGCTAAGGATGTTTTTAATGACAAGTCCTCACATATTTTAACTATTTAAAATAAATTTCTAGGGTGTGGAATGTTGCTCAGCAGTACTGCAAAACTCAAAATTAAACAAATGAACAAAAAATCAACCCAGTTTCTAGATAGGAAATTGCTAGTCTAAATGATAATGACCTTTCTAATGCTCATATTTTATTCCATTTTTCTCCAGAAAGAGGATGCAGATCTCTACTATCGCCAGCACTTTGTGAAAGCATGGGGAGCCTTGAACTCCGGACACTTTGCTTGTCTTTTTTCTTATTTATCTTCATCTGTTTTCTTTATGTAAAATTAGATTTCATTGTACTGATTTGAATTTGTTTGTACAAAAATAGTTATTTTCACTTCTTGTATGCATTAACTGTCAAAATCTGACCCCATTCCCCCCCATATGAGCTAGTGATTTTTTGACTTCTCAATTTGTGAGTGGTTTTAAATTGATAAAATGTTAATTTTGTTTTCCATATTTATTACAAATGATTTCCCTATACATAGTTATGTTTCTATAACTTAGTTTGTGGTGTTTTTGTGCAAAACAGATGCTTTGAATTTTGTTGTAGTTATATAAAATTATCTTTTTAGATTTGCAGTCTTTCAGTTCATGTTTTAGAAAAATTCTTCTCATATCAATATTTTTTATCTTATTCTAGTATTTATAATGTCTTTATTTATTTTGGTATGTTCCTTGATGAACTGTTACAGAATTATTAGTTATCCAATTAGTTGTCTTGCTGTCCGAAAAGGAATGAAGGAATAATGTATGTGTCCATTCACTGACTTGGAAAGTCACCTTTAGCATATGCTATTTTATGTAGAATCTTCTGAAATGTTTTCATTTATAAACTACCCCTAATGGCACAAGAAATCTTAAAAGGAAAGACATGTGAATATAAATGAAGGTGCTTCTGGCATAAGAAATTAGATGCAAGGGAAGGTGAACACTGGATGAAGGTGGTGACAGCAGAGTCAGATGTCCCTCACTGGAAGAATGGATCCAAAAACTGTGGTACATTTATACCATGGAATATTACACAGCAATTAGAAACAATGATATTGCAGCCTTCAAAGGTAAATGGATGGCTATGGAAGAGATCATGATGAGTAAAATCAGCTTAACCCAGAGATCTAAGGGTCGATTGTCTCCACTCATTTGTGAAGGTGGGGACTAGACCCTGGAAAATGAGAAAGTTGGTCTACTAGCATGTGTTAAATCCAGATAAGATGTAATGTTTTACTACCTAATACTTTTTTTAGAGATATAGTGGGAAGGGGAAGGGTGGGATAAGGGAGGGTAATTGGGGGGGGCACTCCTGGGGGTAATTGCAATATCCAGAATATATACACATTTTATATTATTGTGTTAAAAACTTGTAAGTTTGTTCAAAAATAAAAAATAAAAAAAAAATAATCTCATTTAAAAAAAAAAAGTACACTTTTGAAGTCGGAGATTTGCTGGAGTTTTGAAAGAGACCAGTTAACAGGATAGAAAAGGACTTTCTCTACTAATTTGGGGATATTGTGTCTGGCTTGTCTTATTACCTTGCAGTGATTCCCAAATGGTACTGTGTAGAATGTCCCCTTCAGGAGTCGGATAAGATTTGTATTCTTGAGCATCTCTGACTGAGGGAGGTGTACGGCTCATGAATCAGAAGTTTCACACATGCTATAGGTAACGGTGGTGCTAGTGGTCCACTGAGTGTGTTTTAATGAATTATTCTCTTTGAATAAATACCCACACACACACACACACACACACACACAAACACACATGTACAGAGGCAGGGCTCAGGAGTGATCCCTGGGGCAGATCACAGGAAGTCAGAGTGAACTTGCTGTACAGGTGGGAGAGCAAAAAGGACCTGCAAATATAAGACAGGCACTGAGCTTTTGGGTCCCTATGTGGTGGGGTGTTGTATCTCGTGTGTGTTTTTCAAAGAATCTATTCATACAATTATAGTGGCAAAGTTGGAAAAAAGTAAGTTAAAAAGAAAGTTGGTTCAAAGCTAATCATTTGGAAGTGTAATAGGCTTTGTTTAGAAGAGAAATGATTGAGTTTTGCCTGTAACTCTGGAAAGTGGGCAGTCATGCTTGTGTTATCAGTAAAAAGAAGAAAAGAAATCTGGAAAGCAAGTACAGATTTTGTAGACACCACAATGGAAAATACAACACACATAGAAAGTGTAAGAGACATGGAAGAAGATTCCTTTTGGGACAGTGTGGACAACTCAAATTTCAGAGATTGGGGTTTTCAATCACAGGTTTGCTGAAAAAATAGTATGATATTATTAATAACTACTATGTTAGCATTTCTTTCTCCGAGAACTGCATGATTTTGGAAATTTTTGTTACCGTGATATGTGTATTACTGACAAATTTTTTGTTAATTATACTATTATTTTCAATATTTAAACAATTGTCCCCAAATGAAATGTGGTCAGAACACTTGCCAAGAGTTGGTTATGTGATGCTCAGTGGCTGGGGGCTGATTAGAGAATAGATGAGTAACAAAAGCCCCAGAAAGTAACTCAGTAAGTTAGTTGATCCATAATTAATTAATAATCCAAGTATAATTTTTTGAGATGATGTTTTCTGAAGGAATTGAATTATTGTACATGTTGAACATCCCTAATCTGAACAATCTATAGTTTGAAATGTTTTAAAATCCAAAAATTTTGATTGCTAACATGATGCCACAAATGGAAAATTCTGCAGCTGACCTTGTGTGATGGGTGAGAGCCCACATTTCACACACAACATTATTTTAAAATATAACGTGGAATTTCCTTCAAGCTACGTGCACCAAGCTTGTATTGAACAAATTAATTTTGTGTTCAGACTTGGGTCCAAAGATATTCCATTATGTGTATGTGAATATTCCCAAGTCTGAAAGAAATCCAAATTCTAAAACTCTTCTGATAGCAAGTATTCTAGACAAAGAACACTAAACTGTAGTTTTAAAAGTCTAGACAAAGTCAATGTCTAAATTTTGCTTACTGTATCAAAAGCTTAAAATATTAACCAAAAGATGTATATGTTAGGGACCCATTTTCTTTGGAAATTAAAACTCAATATGAAACTGTCAAGGAATCCTGAGGTAAAATGTGTTTTGCTTTCTGTAAACTGCATTTTGCCCCCTCATCTAGAGTCACCTAAGCAGTCAGCAGTTCTTTCTCATGGATATAAAACTGATTGCTTTTATAATGTCAAACAATTTCCTCGTTCTGCTGAGGTTGTAGCTACTATATTGTACTGCACAGAAAATTGTCATTGCTTCATGGTCTGAAAAGCAGGATGCGGAATCATGAAACTATTGAACTGCAGTTCTGGCTGGAAAAGTGAGTCCCTCTGTAGACTTCAGAAATGTTCTAAATCTTTCTATCTTTACTCTTTTTTGTGGAAGGATGACTCTGTGTAATCCTTCACTTCAAAGGGGTCTTGTGAGGATTGATCAGACAGCGTATGCTTTGAAAGTGAAATCTGCGAAATATGAATTGGCTTTTAGGAAATTTCAGAATCCATTTCAAGTGTATGTTACTTATATTGGTTAAACTCAATGAATAGAACTCATTGTGAGCTACAGCTTTAGATTCTGGACTTTTGAAATATCATAGCACTACTAGCATTTGATAACTGCCAGTTTGATTTTGTCACCGTAGGGTAGCCAAAGACTGTGATTTTGATCTTGTTCATTCAGGCAGGAATGTCAATGTTGTTTGCCCTTGGCTACCAATGTGTACACTCAATATTTGACATGCTTCAGGGAAGGGCATGGCATGGTTCATGGAAAGCTTGCTCAGGAAAAGAATTCTAGCTTTTGTGTTTTCCTACGTATGATTGTGTGAAAAAATATGGCACTACATAACGTTTAAAGATACTGTGTTTTGCAGAATTGTAAGCATCTTTCGTTATCATGAATATTTTATGGAAGCTAAACCAGTGTAGCGATTGTTTTGCTATTTTAAGGATAACTGTGAGTAATTACAAACAATAGGGGTACAAATAATTAGCCAAAATAATGGCCAACTTTATACTGCTGAAGGAAGTCTGCTCCTCCAATTAGCAAATGACAGATTACAAATGGATTAAATAAATCCATAGAAATACAAAACATGTAATCCTATGGTGTAGCATCCTCAAGCTTAAGGGGCTCATCATTGCAGATCCTGAAGCCAATACTTTTTTTTTTTTTAATAAATAGCATACTGTGAACATTTTTCCTCTTTCCTGATTTTGAAGCCATCAAGCATTAGTTTCATTACATGGAAATTACAGTTTTCCCGAAATGAGGAAGTACTTGAATCCCATTATGCCTCTTGGAACATAGCTGTAAACTTATATAACAGTAATAGATGTTTAACAATTGATATGTGCCCAAGTGAAAAGTAATTTCTGCCTTATACAAGTAAATTCTTCAATAAATTGATTTGCTTACCCCATACACAAGTTCTCCTACCATCCCATTCCAGATTTTTGTGTCTGCATCCCTTGCTCCATATTTTCCATCAGGGACGATGGCAATTTTATACTTGATACCAATATGTTTTGCAATTTCAGATGCCAAATCTACACAGTATCCTTCATACTTGTCATTTCCTTCAAACATTTCATGATTTTTCTTGTACATAACATAGGGGGATTCCTATAATGAGAGAAGTAAAACTGTAAAGGAGAAACTATAAAACATTTGAAAACCTTTATGTAATTTGCCAGTTTCAGAATTTGACAAAAATGGTATATTTAGCTTTGGTACACATGTGCTTTTGTGTGGCTAGAAATTAATAATAAAACAGATGAATATATAAATATGTTTAGAAGTATATTATATTGCTTTACATTGGATACTAAAAGTAAATCTGTAAAATAGCTTTCCCCTGAATGATTATTACGTATCTAATACTGTGACTGTAATAGAAAAAATGTCCATTAATAATTCTCTATAGAGAAGCATAAAGTTTTATTCTTTGGCAATGAAATTGTATTCCCAAAATATCTCATGAAATTAAAGGTATTGAGTCGTCAGTTTCATATAATAAAAGAGTCATTCAAGGTCACCTGTCTTCATATTCTGCATTTTTAAGCCATATTCAGCTGTGACTTCCTTTAGGAAAAGGGCTATATTTTTGTCTTTGATTTCAAATGATTAGTAAGATATCTTTCTTAGAGCATGCATTTACTATACAATTGTTTAAAGAAAATATAAGTCAATAGCTTTAAAAATCTCATATAATTAATTATTTGCATTAAATTTGCTTTCCTCAAGTTGTCCAATATTTTGGCTTTAAATGGGGTTTGTGCTCCATGGGTTTTAAGTCTATTATGAAATGTGTCTCTAATGGAAGCTAATAGTTTTCCTCTAGTTGTGATGAGCACACACTTCAAGTGGTATTCTCATTTAGTTTTCTAAGCAAGTGAGTAAGAAAATAGAATGTAGAATTAATTGCAACATCCTTCTGAAGTGGAAGTTTACCAGTGGCTAATAATTTTCAGTTAAAATACCTTCTTCTAAATGGAAACATATAAAGACCTAACCTAAAGTGACATGTGAGCAAAAAGGCATTTGGTTTTGTAAATAGCACCTAAAGGCTGGTGAACATGCAATATGGAAAGAACTCCTGGTCACACCTCAGTCTTCCCAGTCACTTGTAGGCAAGGATTGATCATCCTGGCTATAGAATTATTGGTATAATATACCAATATTTTATAAAATCATACTGTAACCTTCATTTAGTAATTGCTCCTAAGAATCTTTTCATTTTCCCAGAAAATCCACAATTGAGGAATCTGAGCTCTGTATTAGAAGGCCATTTTACTTTGTATAACATAGTAGTTCTACACTAATTCTGATTTTGTTTATAAGTACTTTGTAAATGTAGAACCCACTTTAAAAACTTAATAAAATGTGTATATTCCATGATATTTCATTTTATTATAGAGATGCCTTAAATAATCCTTCAGTGAGAAATTATTCAAGGTTGGTCCTTGTACTATTTTTTTAAATACTGTCTTTGATTGGTAGGGTCAGGTGACCCCGAGGTCTCCCACTTCATTGAATTTGATGAATATTCTAACACTGGAATTGGGTAAAGAAAGTTTCTCCATCTATAAAAGGCAGCTAAATGTCTCTTCTTTAAATAGATGAAATATGTTTATAAGTTTACAGAAAATATTCTGTAAATTAAAGTTTCCCAAATTATAAATGTGATTATGAAGATTGGTGAATTGCTGT
The DNA here is from genome assembly GCA_004027875.1 of Aplodontia rufa. Lineage (NCBI taxonomy): Eukaryota > Metazoa > Chordata > Mammalia > Rodentia > Aplodontiidae > Aplodontia > Aplodontia rufa. The sequence continues at coordinate 32,174 of PVKS010002713.1, read as the reverse complement.
AAATCATTATTGATTTCTAAAATTTACTATAAAGTATTAGAAGTTACTATGAGCTTATGCTTCTGTTTTCTCTTTTGAAAGAAACAAATTAAAATATGAATGATTACATAGAAAAAAACAAGAGCCACATATTTATAAAATGCTTTAAATGACAGTAATTGTGCTGGTTGCATTAATATGTATAAAAAGCTCTTAAAAAAGTGTATAGGGAAAGCTCTCCTCTGGTCCTAACATTGAAGGTCAATTTTAAAATGTCTGAGATATTTGAACACGAGAATTTTATCTGTTAAGTATAAACATATTACTGTGTTGGCTTCTGTATAGAAGTTTTTCTGGCTAGCAAATGATCTAGTTTGCTAAAGTGTCTTTTTATCATACAGTGAAAAGTTTGCTTAACTAAAACCTGCATGTTTATTATTTAATGAAACATTTATTAAAGACCCACTGTATGCCAGGCAGTTTGCTGGGAACAATGGATATAAAAATAAATAAAAATCCCCCTTTCCTTCTTGTGATTAAAATCACTGTAAATTCTTTGTTACAAGGGTAAATGAGCATTAAGTGAGCGGGAAACAATAATGAAATTTAGCAGTGAAGGTAATAATAGCTCTTACTTAGTGCTTGATGGGTATCAGGTGTGATGCTAAGTTAATTATGCCCTTTTATCTACTTTTCACACTGATACTTTGAAGTGGGTATTTCCCTCTTTACAGATGGGAGAAAATAAGACTGAGGGAAATTAAGCAAATTATCATTTTCACAGAACTAACAACAAACCAATATGGGAGTTAGGCATTCATTTTGAAATATCTGGAAAATTTAAAAGCTAGTATTGTATCCAATAAAATATGTACAATTAAGATTTCATATAAGTTAGTGAGAGAGAGAACAAGAGTAGAGAAAAGTATTTCTGTATCTTTAGCAAATGAAGTCATTTATTTTATAATCTATTTGAGTAAACAATGTAGATAAAACCTTTCATTTTTCCTCATATTGTCTGGCACATAGAAGGTACTCAATAAATATGTGGATAATCTGGACTTTCAGTGCTTCTTAAATAAGAATTTCATTGCAACATAATTATAGTAGAACTTCTAATGTAGGTTTCCAAAAGGAAGGTTAAAACTGACAACTTCTAGGTTATTTCTTTGATGCAGGCATATGTATATATAGGTAAAATATTTAGTGTCTTCTTTCACTTTTTAAAATTTTTCTTTTGGACAACTGGGACCCAGCAGGTCTTTATTTTCCTGCCAAGCACACCAACCAAGGCTAGAAAAACCTTCAGCTTTCTGAAGATGTTAATTACAAATTTAGCTAGATTTTTTACAACTAGGACCATAAGTAATGACTGGGATTCAGGATGAGTGATGCATACAGTATAAAAGAAACAAGCGGTCACTCCCCAGGGATTGGGAAGAGCAATACAGAGAAAGGCTGTTTCTCTTGCACTAATTCTAACAAGGCTGCTCAGCTCTACCCAGTTTCTTTGGGTCTGGTTCATTTTGCTTTTTTTGGATGTCAAATCCAAATGAGAAGCAAATTCTAAACACTCCCAACCGTATTTGATCCATCCCTAGTCTAATGAGCAAGTAGCCCTTCAAGCATCACATACTGGGGAAATTTAATACAGTTCCAGGGTTACTATGGGTGCACAAAATACCAACTCTTTTCAATACAATAAAAAAACGAATTCTAGCAAATCATTAAGGCGGATTTGTGAGGCATCTCTGCACATCAGTCTTATTGAGTCCCAACTGTTCAATTTTGAATAACAATGGAAGGATCTGAGCAGTGAAATATAACCTCTTCCTTCTTAAGAGTGTAACCTTCTTTCTTTATTATCAACTACTCTGCTCTGTGGAACAATGATTTCTCCGAAATTATTTTACATGCATTACTTGTTAGTGATTATCAGTTTATTAAGATAATTTCCATAATGGATGGTGGTCTACATCTGCTCTGCTATTGCACGAAAAGAATCATTCCCTAAAGCTGGTACATTAGGATATGTTTATAAAAATGTTTATGTAAATGAATTACAATGATTTTCAATCAATAAAGTATAATATTCCTACCAAGGAATTTTTTTATTATCTGTATTTAGCAAAAGCTAAATGATTGAAATTAGATACTTAGTAGAAAGGATTCAAGATTTTTAAAATACAAATATAGCCATTGCAGTTACTATTGAAACAGTTGAAATAATAAAATCATTAGTATCAGCCAATTTTTAAATGTGGAATTTGATTTTCTTCAAAGACTCTTAATGGATATGAATAATTTATCCCATGGATAAATTCTTAAAAGTGAAATTAAGATGCTATTATTTAATTCAGAATAAAATGATTATATGATTTTAAGTGTAGACAAAATAATTTATTGAAAAAATTGAGTTATAAGCCTTTTGGAGGGAGGTGTGTGTGGAAGAGGGTGTTGAGATTTGGTACAAGGAAGAAAATAAATACATTTAAATTTTTGTTGTATATATATGTACATATAAATATATTATAAATATACATATGAATATTATATATGCACATATTATTATAAATGCATTTATATATGTATAGCACATCTACAAAATTTTACATAGAGATGATAAGGTATATACTTCAAAAAATATTAGAAGTAACCTGTGAAAAGATCAAGTATGATAAGTAATATTGCTTTTAGGTTTGTAATATTTCTGATGAGCTAGTAAACTAATTTAGTTTCCTGAAAAGTTTTCCTAAAGGAGTGCTTCAGTCATAGAATGGTAAAAAAAAAAAATTTCTTTGACTGAGAAATGTACTATAAACAGCATTTAACTTCGGCAGTAAAGCTTTAGGGAAAAAGGGCTTGAATGAAAGACCACTGCAGTGTCTTTCCTTTTTAGTAAAATTCAAGAAGCTTGACAGTTGTGAGATCACAGAGAAAAACATCACTTGTTTTTCCCACAGAACCTACTGTCAATTGCCTTTCCCTCACTTGTACTTTCCTAACCACATGGCCCAAATTTGGATATAGTCTCCTTAGGTTGCTATAAATATCATTACTTTGAATACAGAGAGTTAAATCAGTATGATCATCAGTTAATGAATATCACAGATTTTATAAAACTTTTAGTCAACGAGACTTAAAGATAAAACTTATAATATTGTCAATTTATTTTGTTTAAATTTAGCTAAGCTATATTCATTATGAATATAATCAAGGAAAATAAATTCATTAAAATGAAGATCACATTATAGATATATAATACTGTTGTAAGAAAAATAAAATTGCAGCAGTATAAAAAGGTAATGCCACATTTTATTTATGAATGAGAGCTGTTATAATTATGAATCATGTTTCTTATCTGCTTTTTCTTACTAGGATATAAAGTCCATTGAGTGCAGGATTTTTGTCTATTTTGTTCTCTGACATAACCCCAGGGTCTGTAACTGTGCCTAGCACACAGCAGATGCTCAATAAATATTTATAAATGAATAACTGAATTTCTCAATCAATTTTATTTAACAATAGCATATACCATTACAGTGTATCAACATATAAATAACAACATACACAAAGACAAATGTAAAAATAGCAACACCATGTAGATTTTGATCAAAGTGGATTATTTCTAGTGCTCATTCTCAGCCTTCTCTATATTTGCATTGCACATATTACAATGACCAGCCAACTCCATCTGTTTGGGGCATTTTCACTTGAACTTGGGGATTTATTACATGCAGGTATAAATATTCATCTACATGGAATCATATTTCTTTCAAAATTAATGAGGTGGTAGAGTTTTCATAGGTACTGGACTATCACTTTCAATGAAAGCAAATAAAAAGAACACTTACAGGGAAAGGATTCTAGTAAGCCTTTTTGAATTATTGAATGATTATTCAGTTGCACATACCAGAGGTATTATTTATATGAAGATTACATTTTATACAAAAACATAATAGTATTACACTATTTTGATAGCAAAAATATCAATGGCATCACTGTCAAACAGCAGATAATTTTACAGAATATTTTTCATTATATAGAGGAGATAACTGGATTTTTCAGTGATTTTTACTAATGTTTTGATAGCATGCTTCCTGTAAACTAGCCATGCTTGCAAAATTAATTCAATAGTTTGATTTTAAGAATTGTATATCCAACCCTTTTAATAACAGGGATGGAAAGTAGATTTGTTCATTGTACCTATACTGCACAAGAATACATTTCATTTCACAAAAAAAACAGGCAAAATTTCCAAAAATCCAAAACAATTGCATATATTCAGAAAACAAGCACAGGAATTCAAAGATTTTTACTTTTAGAAAATCTACTCTTGGAAATAGGAGTGATATAGTTCCATCATTTGCATACAAGGACCTCATTTCACAATATGGGATTTGATATGTCAGATTACTAAGTGATTCTTTTTCAACATCTATTTTCTTGAGAAAGATGAGGATTTAGTCTTCTTTTCTTTTTTAGAAAAGTCACAGACAACTTTTTAAAAAAAATTGTTTTCTGGTAGTCCAGAGTTGGTCATCCAAGAAGAATCCCACATGAAAAATAAGCTTAATTTTATTACACAGGAGAACAAGACTCGAGCCTTAGTTAGGAATGGTCGAACAGCGTGGAACTCTTTTCTTTCTTGATCAATTTCTTAAAATAGGATTCTTCATCAGAGGCTGAAAAGAGGAGGACTGTACTGAAGTATGATTTTCCATTACCGTGTCTTTTTTTTTTTAGGAAAAGAAATATAAATATATATATTGCTTTTCAAGTCCCATGCAAATATTACACATTTAAATTAGAAGGTTTACACAAACACTGTAGTTGGTTGGTTGCATTCTAAAATCATAAATTTCCAATCAGGGCTTGTCAGATTACATTAAATTGCTAACTGGTGATCCAACAGAGATATAACTAGTTGTAACATATAAAAGCTTCTCTCTGGCATTTTCACACTTTGACCTCAATGTCAATTTTAGAACCAACTTGATATTACTAAAAACATGAAACTAAAAATAAAAATGATGTAAGCCATAAACTAAATTACAGAAACTACTCGCATCTTATTTAGAGTAGGGCTTCCATAAATAATTAATAATACGTTTTGCCTGAAGAGACAGTAAGCTGAGGACATATAACTTTAGATAGCAAAGTTCACCGATTGTTGATCTCGTTTGACTACCATTGACTCTAAAGGGCATGTTTGACTTAGGATAGAAAATGTATAGCATATTTTATTATTTAAAATGTAATTTCATGAGAATATCTTGGGATAAGCAGCCTTACAATTTAGAGTATTTTTCATTTCATGATGTGAGCAAATGAAGGAATCATATTTTCCTTAATTCCTAAAAGTCCAATAAATTACATGTGTATTTCTCACTGGTCAATGAGAAAAATAATCGGTGCAAGAAGCTCTTTTCACATTATGAATAAATATGAAACAAAATCAATTTCTAAAGCATTGATTATATAAAACATGCCCATTAAAATCTCTACATTCATATCTCCACTATTATAAACAGACAATGCAAATGATTATCCAATGGTAAACTACCTGAAAAATTATAATTTCAAATATTGCTATTATTACACTGAGGGTTTAAAAAACATAATGACAATAATAATATGGTGCTTACTACTAGATATTTTTATGATTGGAGGTTGACCTTTTTCTTGTTCACTGGTATCTGAGTCTCAGCATTTCATACAGTTGCAACTACATGTTGACAGTCTCAATTTTTAATATCTGAGCACTTTTCCAAAAACAACAAATGCAACACAAGGTAATAACAAAAGTACAGAAGGTACTCAAAGCTCAGGACAAATCTGTTCAATAGACTTTGGTGGGTCAGAACACTCACATCATCAGTAAAATTCAGCTTTTACCCTCCCTGTTCATATAGAGGGAGTTAAAATTGTCTGTGGACAAAACGGAACACCACAAAGCACACAACGAAACTTACCATGATTGTGGTTACAACCACTGTTCTGTTCTCAATGGCTGCTGTGTCATTGCCAAGAGTGGGTACGTCTTGAATCAAGACTAATTTGTCCATATCATTCCAGTAACCAACCTGCCAAACAGAGAAAATACTTGAAAAATATTTCAGAAGAGTTTACTTTAGTATTCCTTGGGAAAGTGAGTGCTACAAATAACTAAATGAACAAATTTAAAATGTTAATGAATAAAAGTTCTTATGAGTGTTGTTAATTGGTAATATGACAGTTTTCTTTATTTAAAATATGCCTTATTACATATTTACAACTTACAATTATGGAGTAGCCTACACATTGGGAAAGGCTGGTTGTAAAGGGACTATGGATACAGTAGAACACCATTTATGGTGATCCTCTCTTTTAGAGGTATGGACCACCTGAAATTTATTTATATGATTTTTTTCAGTGAAGCTACAGGTTGTGTGCTAATGAGAATGGCCAAAAGAAAATTTCATATTTTATTTTTATTTATTTATTTGGTATTGAGATTAAACACAGGGGTATTTTGTTACTGAGCTATATCCCCAGCCATTTTTTTTTTTTTTTAAATCTTGAGACAGGGTACCACTCGGTTACTGAGAGTCTTGCTAAATTGCTGGGACTGGCCTTGAACTTGAGAACCTCCTGACGTAGCCTCCTGAATTGCAGGCATTACAGGTATGAATCACCATGCCCAGCAGAAACTTGTATATTTCAAAAGAAATTGATTTTGTTTTGCTACTACCTATTAGATAACACTTATCATTTTTTAAATGGTAACTATATCACAGATGAATATTAATGAGCAATGTTTTCACTTAATTTAAGATTATTTGTATACACCTTTTTTATTTCCTGTACTAGGAATTGAACCTAGGACATGGCCTAGGCTAGGCAAATGTTCTACCACTGAACTCCTTCCCCAGCCTTTTTAAATAAATTTTATTTTGAGACAGGGTCTTGATAAGTTGCTTAGGCTCCCCTTGAAATTGTGATCCCCCTGTCTTTAGCTTCCCAAGTGACTGGGACTGCAGGCGTGTGCCAATATATATACATCCAGCAATACACGTACTTTAAAGTTAATACATGTAGAAAATTTAAAAGTTGGTTGTATTTTTCTGCATTTTACTGATGAATCTTATTCTTAGGAGATTAAACTAATTATACAAGGTTATGCTTTAGTGGGGCCAGAATTTAAAACTCAAGGTCTGTATGACACCAAGTCCATATACTTTACTGTTATGCTACACAAGCTTCCAAAATGAGTGTTTATTTAATGCTTGCCAAATTTCCTCTCTGAATTTCCTGATGTTGTTGATAAAACTCATGTCTCCAGTAAAATATATTTGCTCACTGGTCGACATTCACGATTTGTTGCAAAGTGTTTGGGGAGTCTTTCTTGCCTCCTCCAAGGGTCTTAACTGCCATGTTAGTATTCATGAATATACTACAATAAAGTGAGCATTAACATGTCACCAGGAGGTGCTGCATTATTCATAAGAGTTGCATATGTAATTCAATAGCAGAGTGGATGAGGAGAAAGAACTTTCATTCATTTGGCCAGCTGTATTATTCTTGGTTTGATCCAAAATTACGGTGTATTTACTTTAGCAATTGTTTTCAATTGTCCATGTGAATGCATTTCCAGCTGACATTTATTTAGGGATTCTATGGAAATTTTAATTTAAAAACAAGTATGTATACCTTTGAGATTCTCCCTTTCCTCAGTTCCTGTGTGTACTTAAAAAAATGTCAGTTGCTTTCTGCTAATTGTCCTTTTTGTATGACAGTTATGTGAAATGGAAATAGGCTTTACAGCTTAGCACTTCATTAACGTACAGCCACCCTTCAGATCACAACAGCCCATTTTTTGGAAAGACATTTTTTTCTTTATTAATGAGTCCTATTACAGAAAAAAATCAGAAATCTGGGAAACATTTTGGAGAACAGTCTTTTTTACTTAACCTGTGGATTCACAATTCCCCAAAAGATAAATGATTCGATTCAAAGGTGCTGAAAATTAAAATGATAATGAAAATTTTGTCACCTTGTTTTTTATCTACATGCAATTCTAGTGAAAAAGGAAAGCCACACTCTGAGATAGGTATCCAATTAATGGTAGATTTCATGGAAGGGGGTGGATTTATTGGAAAGTTAGACCATACAGGGATCATTTCCTGAAGAAAGGAATCTGCATTTTGGACCTAAACCCTCACATGAGGTGGAGTTTCTCTCTAGTTAGTCTCAACATTTCACATTTTACTATGGACTTTTCCCTTGCCTGATCTCATCTAATCAGACAGGGAAATAGCTATTTTTGCTACAGGAAGAAAATGGATAAAAAGTGGCTTTGTAATGCTGAAGTAAAAATATGGAAGCATTTAAATCACTGAATTGGTTTCAGACTAAATATTCACTAAATGGAGATTTCAGAAAAATATTAATCTTCTTTGGACTCTGAAAGGTGAATTGTGTGCAAGTGGAACTAGAGCAGCCTGTGTGGGTGAAATTCTCTGCCCCCCATACACCTGGCCTGCAGCTGAGGGATTAGTTTGCAGTGAGGAAGCCCCTTTCTCCCGTGAGGAGGCCCTGTTCTATTTAGATAAAGGTGGTTACTTGGAGGGCTACTTTGAGTAGTCCTGAAAGACCAGGCTTTCTTCTCACACCAGCCCTAAATGGATTCTCATTAGCACTGGGCCTGATGTTTCATTGCAGTCAAGAGAGTGAGCTGTGGAACTCCAGGAATTTTGGTTTATTCTGGCTCCCTCTGTTTCTAGCTGACTATCCCTGGGTAGATTAGATTCTCTGAGTATTACTTTTTTATAAAATGAGAAAAATATATCTTATTTTCTTGTTATCCTGAGGATTAAATGTGAAAATGCATATCAATTTCCCATGACGATGCCTGGTGCATAACCTGCTCTCAGTAAATGAAAGGTTCACAATCAAGGATTTCTGAAGCAAGTTGGAACTCTGTCTCTGGAGCCCCGGCTGTTACCGTAATGATGAGAAGATTCCACAGTACTTAGGGACTTGGGCTTCAGAGAAAGCTTCGTGGTGTCAGCTTAATGAGACTCTCAATCTGTTTTTCTGTTATAGAAGTCAGACAAACTGATGGGTTGACTCTCTGATCTATTTTCAAAGATCACTCCCTTGCTGGCAAGTGTCCAATTTACAAGAATGATAGCTCACATCTCAGACGCTTTGCCTAGTCTCAGCAGCACAGTGTTTCACGGTGGCTCATTTTTAAGTTTAATATTCTGGACAGAATGCCCAAGTTGATCATTGCCCCAGGAAAAGGAAGACAGATGAATCTATACCATTTTACACTTCATATTTCTTTGAAGAGTCTTAGACATATGTCAGCTGGGTGTGAAGATGTACTGTTCATTACTCTCCCAACAAACTCTTTAACTTTCTCCTCAAAAAACCTTAATTCTTGTTACCATCGTGGTTCAGTGAGCCGTGGAAAGTTTCAATGCTATTTATAAATAGCCCACTTGGTATTATTGCTCTATCTCTTGCTTCCTTTTCCTATGATTGTTTCTCTTATAATGATTTGACTCTCTTCACTTAGTGTTTTTTTTTAAACAAGATTTTATTTTCATTATAGTTTTACACATTGAAGGGATGTGTTGTTATACTTCTATACTGTTTTATAAAGCTTAGAGTTGTCTTTTGCCTTTTTTTTTTAAGAGAGAAGGATGGTGAGAGAGAGAGAGACAGAATCAATTTTTACTGAGGTTTTTTCACATGGCTTTCATTGCTCTGACACTTAGTTTTGTACATGGGTGCTGGGGTTTGAACCTGTGTTCTTGCGCATGCCAGGCAAGCACCGTAAGCACCAAGCCACCGCTCCAGCCCCTGTCTTTTGCCTTTTAAGAAGCTTCTGCTTCACGTGAATTTTGCAAGACCTGATGTATGATGGGAAGGTGGCCTGTATACCTTTCCCCATCAGTTGGTAAAGAGTTTTAGGGACCTCTGGGTGCTCTTTCTGTTCCACAGCTAGCAGCGGGGTTTGCTGAAAATGGGACTCTTCTTTTCTTATTGTTGGTGGTGTAGTGGCAGAGTGGGTAAAGTGGGTTTTGTTGACCTGGGACCCCCTGAGTTTCTCTTTGCTTTGGGCAGTCTCCTTAGAGGAGCCTTGGAGGTGGTACAGCTCAACATCCTCAGCTGACATCCAACTCCTGCCCTACCTGACCTGCAATGAGGTGGCTCCAGGGCTCTCGGTATTAGTTGCAGCCTGTGCAGAAGAAGATGCCTCCAAGAGGCTGACAAGCTGGAGAAGGTTTTCATGATAGCTCCAGAGCTTCCTTACAGGTACAGAAGCACACGCACACCATGTACTGGAACACAGCATAACTTGGAAAGCAGGGGCCAGTTTCTATACATTACTTCAACTGCCCTGCTTCCAAGCCTTTCCTTGAGTTGTTGCCTCTCTCATGTCAGCCTATTCGAACTCTTGCTTCATTGGTTGACTTCAAATTCTCCTCCTCCTCAGCCTTCCTTCAAGTGTTTCCCTCCAGTTGAAAGTGGCTCTTTCTTTTAGAAGTCCCACATAACTTCTTTCTGTCACATGGACTGTATATCCTACCTCAGTAGAAAAGAAACTTCTAGAGATCAGGATCTATGCAGGCAGGGAAAAGTGTGAGAAGGTTCTGGAGCCAGACATACCTGAATTAAAATCTGTTTTTACTTACAGGCTTTAGACAAGTAACTGTAATGTATTTGGACATAATTTTCTCACTCAAAAAAAGGGAGATAATACTTAAATTTTTTTTGTTGTTGTTGCAAGGATTAAATTATAAAAGCACCAGGTCCAGTGCTTGGGACATAGTGGGAATTTCATAAATAATAGCTATTGTTATTTTATTAAAGCAAGAAAGTATACTCTGGAATGATTTTAAACAGTCAAGTGCTGACATGGGGTTTCTAGTTAAATTAACCTGAACATCTTTTCCTGTGAGATCCTAGTGAAGCCTAGAGAAAAGAAACATTACAAATCACATATGCTCACTACAAAATGCTTACAACTAACTACTGTGGTGGGATTGTGGGTTCCATTGTATAAAGTACATTCTGGATGTTGGGTAGACTGCTAATGTATCCTAAGATACCTAATGATATCTTAAGACATGCACAGTTACCTTCTGAAATTGAATACCCTGACACCAACTGAACTCACCCGATGGGTTTCTGTTCTACTCAGCCTAATATTAATAATTCTCGTAGTCTTATGTTCCCATCTTCTTTTTCCTTTGCTCTTTTGAATTTGTCTACTTGCTTATTTCAACATTTAGCCTGCTCTAAATACAACTACCAATTAGAACTTGTTTTTAAAACTTTGTACTCAACTTCATATGTGATTTGGAGGTCCTATGTCCCTTTATTGCACTATTTTTTTTCCTGCACAGTAAGTTATATTTTGTGAATTTTTTTTTTGTTTAGTCTTTCTTTCCATGTTGCTTCCATTGTGGATAAAGGACACACGTTGTGTATAAATTAGTAGTTTTAGCTAACATATGACAGAAGAATTTACCTCGCACAAATTGTGATGAAAGTACTATTATATATATATATATATTTTTTTTTTTTTTTAAAGAGAGAAGGACAGTGAGAGAGATAGAGATAATCAATTTTTATTGAGTTTTTCACATGGCTTTCGTTGCTCTGACACTTAGTTGTGTACATGAGTGCTGGGGTTTGAACCTATGTACTCGCACATGCCAGGCAAGTGCCATAACCGCCGAGCCACCGCTCCAGCACCCTATTGTAAGTATTAGCATTTAGCAAAAAGGAAATGTAGAACATCCAGCTATCTTTCTCATAATTAGCCTTTAAAAATGTCAAATGAAAACTAAGAAAAAAGATTTCTTTTTTACAGTTTGAGAGTGGCTTACCTTCCGAGGTCCTGTGCTCTTTAGCTCAAAGACATCCATTGTGTAATTGACTCTACGACCATAGTGGTCAAACTGAACATTTCCCGTCAGCCCTTGAATCCGAACCTATGAGGAAAAAGGAGAACCCATGAATATTTTAATTTGCCTCTTCACTAGGAGAAATCTCAACTTCTTCTCCTAGGCTATAACCACACATGGATGAGGAACTAAAAGCTAGAACCATTCATCTGAATGCTATTGGGTTGTTTCTGTTTTGGGAATAGAACCTGAAGGAGTGATACCACAGGGATGTATAAGTGATTTGGCTTTATACCTGGAAGACAAACATATTTCATTTCTTTAGCCCTGATTCCCATGCTAGATCGTATCTTTCTGCTTAATAATATTATAAGAAAGTAAACAACACTCTGTTTTTGAAAAAATTCAAGTACATTTGATTCCAAATTTCCTTTTCCTTCACTTTTACTTTGCCAGGGCCTTAAATTAAGAACATTTAAATTATAATATTTATACACGTAATAATCTGACATAATATATAAATTTTTGAAAAATGATATTTACACATCTATAAAAGAATAAAATAAATCAATTAGTTAATTCAAAGTGACAATTTAAAGATCTACTGAAGTAGTCAGTAGCTGTGTTTGCCAAATATTTCTTGTTCTTCTACATTCTGGGCTCAAGGTAGGCTTGTACCACTGAGCACCTTGTGGTTAGCGAGCTGTATGGGATTCTTTCTGATAAGAAGTTGTAAACAGATGTGATGGTATCATTACTGAGCCACATACAGCATTTAATTGCCAATTCAAAACCTTCCTGTAAGAGTCTTCTTTCCCTCTCATTAATCAACATGGCAGCTGCTCCGCCAGCCAGGGCGCCTGAGTGACTATGGTAAGCAGAGGGCCCTAGATAATGCAGCATGTGCCTGGTGAGCAAAATTGCATTTGGGAATAAGGGGGTTAGTACTACAGCATAACCCTGCTTGTTCTGACTGTGTAGTTACATTAAAATAAAAGCATCAAAATTACACCCTGTATTGCACTTAGAAATGTCTTAAGGATGATGATGCTTTGATTTATTAAAATGGCAATTGTAAATATGTATCTCTGCTCAGAAAAAAGTTTGTTTACTTGAACATTCCACTTAAACACGATCATGCCATAAATTAAACTTAAATCAATGTGCAAGTTACCTGTTTGAGTGTCCTCTCCATGTCAATTCCCTGACCCCAAGGAGCAGCAGGGTTTGCCAGACAATCCCCAGCATTTCCTCTCCTTGAGATATCGATTTTCTGCCTTCTGAGACTTCGGAACGTTTCAGCCATCACCAGGACTCCGTCATAGGTCAGAGCAGAAGTGTACTAATCAAGTGGAAGTGATTATAATGGTAAATATTAAAACCTTATCTAGTACTAGCAATGATCTGGAGGCTCTGGGAGCTCGTGACAGAGGCTCTGCCCTGTCTGGAGGATGATGAAATCATGGACAACTGATGGACTCTGGCCTCAAAAATTTCTACTGTTGTTTGAACACAAAGACTACATGCCAAATCTTATCACTCTGATTTTAATTAGGAGAAAACACATTCTGAAAAGCGAAGGTTGTAATAAACAGCTTCCATCAGATGGAAGAAGCAAGACCTCAGATGAGGACTTTCTGTGTGTCCAAATGTAAACAGGTACAGGATGATGAAATGCTAGGTGTACATTCTTGAAATCTGCCTTGACTCTTGCAGTTGGTGAGCCCCAGGAAGCCTGGGCTGTCTTATTTTATTCCTTCCCCAAAATGCCTTTTGGAATTCTCTGAGATTTAATTTATCTTTATTGAGTTAAAGTGTGTATCTTCGTTTAGTCTCCCAGAATAAATGAGATTGCTTATTGTTATTTAAAAATAATTCTATGTGCTGAAGAAATGTGTATTCATCATTTATGGCACTAAACAGGAATAAGTATTGCAATATCCAGAAAATGTTCAGGAAGGTTAAGTCATTTCTTGTATGTTTCCATTATAATCTTGGGTCAAAGTGAAGAAACAAAGTGTAGACCATCTGCTTTCCAATAACCATCCCTACTTCTCTTTGAGAAAAGAGAGAGCTCCCCAGGAAAAGGTAATTTAGGTAAGAGAGGACACAGGGAAAGTCTGAGCAATTCATTTAAGCTGAAAATGAAAACAATAGGGGACTACACTTGGAGAGTTTGATTAGAGAATTACAGAACACACGGGAGGCAGGACGCAATTTTCTTGGAGAACATCAGAGCATCAGCGACTAATCACGACAAAAGTTGTCATCTCTTTCAGAAACTCCATATGGTCATTTCCATATCATTAATACTGTCTACACCTATACGAGGGGCAGGTTTGTGCTGTGGAAAATGGAGGATGATCTTGATTTTTATAAACATAATCAATATGATAGAGCAGCTGGCATTCCAGGAAAGAGAAGAACAAAATCATAGATAGAATAAGGAATACTGTATACATTCTAACAAAGACCTTTCCAGAAGGATTCATAAAAGTCATGTAAATTAGAAGACTTGCTATGTATTCCTCCAGAACATTATAAAAAAGAAAAGAAAAGAAAACCTTAACTGGAATATGATTGCTAAAGGTTATTCAGGTGTTAAGCAAGGTGCCACATTAAACATAAATATAGCACTTTTCCTCCTCAAACCAATGCATCTCTGAATACAGAAAGCCATCAAATCATCTTTTTGTAAGACAAGAAAATAAAAAAGAAATAAAGTGAAACTTGCTAAAGACAAGAAGGTCATGAGAAATGTGCAATACTAGTATTTCATGATAGAGGGAGAGAAAATAAAATATATTGGTTTTTTTTTTTTTTTTTTTTTTTTTTTTTTTTAGTAGGGAGAAAGAAATTGAGAAGAGAGGACATCCAAAAGCAAATTCACTTGCTGTGGTTTTAAAAGTTCATCCATTTTTGTAAAACAAGTGCACTAGAGAAAAATAGCAGGTATCACAGAGAGTGGAGCAGAGCAAAGGAGGCATTCAGTCAAAGCAGTGAAGGCCTGGGATTCGGCAGGTCAGTGTTCCCTTTTCAAGGGATATAATGCTTTTCAATGTGCCTTATTATGTTACAGCCCAGGAAACCACATTTATGGGCACAAAACTTCTAGGTGACTCCTAGAAAATTCCTATTGAATAAATATTTGGTAAATTTGGATTTTGGCCTGGAGTGTTTTACTGCTCTACCCAACGATCACAATGGTGGAATGAGTTCTGTTTTCCAGGGTCTGTGGATAGACAAGACAGACAGGAGCAGAATCACAGCACAGTGGGAGCAATTGGATTTTGAAAAGAATAACTGAGATTAATTCTAATTCTGGTACTCATAGATTGATGGAAAGGTGAAACACGTTCTTCTGCTATGGAACATAAAACAGAGGAGTTGACTAAAACAAGACAATAACAACTGTTGGCATTGGTTGCTTTCAAGATGAAATTTTGTATCATATGAGAACTCTGTGAAAAACACATACTTAGATACTGGCTAGGAATCATGAGGACTACAAAGGAGTGTGATAGGTGGTTACTGCTCTAAAGGAGTTAATAGGTATGAAAAAGTAAGCATGCAAATAATTACATTAAATTATTGGTGAGAATTGCTTGCACACTCAAATGTTAATGAAGTGTACAAAGGAGAAAGAAAGTGCTCATATGTACTGGAGGAATGAGAAAAAGCTTCAAAGAGAAAGTGGAATTTGAGATAAAGCTTTGGAAGATGATTGTACTTGGACAGGTGGACAGGAAGGTGGAGGACTGTGGATGTGGAATCCCAGCACTTGAGTGAGACAAGCATAGGGAATGTTCTATATGGAGCACTGGAAAGGGAGCAGAGGGTCATGAAATTGGAAGGTCTTATTTATTTAGCTTGTATTGATGGAAGACCTTTATTCCAAAGGATTTCTTTCTTTCTTTCTTTCTTTTTTTAAGCAGGAAAATAATAAAATCAGAAATAATGTTGTTGATATTGGTTGAAAACTAAACAACAACGAAATTAACTACAATTCATCTTCATTATCTGTGGGTTCTGTGTTTTTTAATTAATTATTTTTATTGGTGCATTATAATTATACATAACGATGGGATTGTCACATATTCATAGATGTACACAAGACAGCAATATTGATTCCATGTTTTTAAACTTGCTTACTTGCTAACATTTATTTATGATCCCCAAATCAATACTTGCAGTGTTTTTGTGGTTATTTGTGGCCATGTGTGGAATGATGAAAACCTTAAGTTACCAAATATAGGAAGTCCCAGCTGTGGTTGAACAAGGAAGCACTGTTTTCTTTTTTCTGCTCACATGTTGGAAGCAAATAGCCTTTCTGAGGTCTTTTAGTGCTGTTTTCACCAATTTTGTGCTTTTTGTTGGTAATTTGACTGTTTAAAATGGCCTAAAAGCATAGTGTTGAGTGCTGTCTAGAGTTCCTAAGTACAAGAAAGCTGTGATGTGCTTATGGAGAAAATACGAACATTAAATAATCTTCATTAAGGCACAAGTTATACAGCTGCTGGCCTGGAGTTCAATGCTAATAATCAGAAACACATAAAACACGGTTATGCATTGACTGGTTGATGAAAAGGTTGTAACTAGAGTCTCACAGCTGCTAACCCTGTTTCTCCTAAGCGATGGCTAATATTTGCTCAATCATTATTTGTAGAGACTTTATTAAAAAACCATAATTACTGAAAAGTTAACTGTATATATTTGTTAAATGGCTTCTGAATGTATAGAATCATGATAAGAGCTATGAAAAATTTATATACATGTATATCTATATATATAGATATACATATATATCTCAACTATCTATTACACTGTGTTGGAAAAGCCATGTTTATGGAAAAATTGTGAAATTGGCTTAAATCTAAACAGATATGTCAATGAAGTAAAAATAATCGCAAATACTATAAGCAAAGCTATAGCACAGACAAATCTAGCTGGAGGTTGGTAAATAGAAGACATTTAAATGATTATGTGTTGGGTGTTCCATAAACTTGATCCTTTAGGACAGCCAGTTAACATATCCATTTAACAAACATCTTGCTTGCATTAATCTGCAATATAAGAAAGTAGGAATTCAGTGTTTGGCACATAGTGGGCACCCAATAAATGCTTGGTTTTGAAATTCCGTGATTTTATAGGCCAGCCATCAAGACTCCAATATGGCAGTGGGGAAGTTAACATTGCCAGTGTGAAAACGTTTATAATTAAGGAATGGAATAGCTGAGACCCTCTGCACATAGATGATTCTTTCTCTGTGCTTGATCTACCAATTTATATTTTAAATTGCTACTGAAAAACACTTTTTGTGAAAGATTAGTAAATAACTGATGGAAATGATGTTTATTATGTGGGAGCTAACAAAGTTGGAGTTGAAATATTATACCATTATTTAATGATGTCTTAGAAAGTCACCTATCTTTTTAGATAAGAAAAATGTGCTTGTTACTAGAAATTTACAGGTTTCCTTTGAAAATATTTTCAACACACTCATGCAATATTTGTTAGAAAAGTAAAAAATGTGACCTTATCTTTAACTTTAAAGAGATAATTTGCTAAAGCTCTACATTTTGCATTATACCAATTTCCCAATTTATCTATTCATTATAAATAATTATGCAAATACAGTTTTTATATAAGTAGAAAAGTTAATAATGGTCATTCACATTTGAAATAGATAGCAAAAGCTTAAAGAGAAATTGGAAATTTATATATAAAATAAGAGTAATGTACTTGAATTAACATCTAATAATTCTACTCTTAAATATAGAAATTTAGAAATTATGAAACCTTGGGATGTGCAGTGATAAGGCCAAAGAGTGGCTTTCTTGAGCCACATCATATGTGGAAAATTGTTGGAGGAACTGCATAATGAACTTTCTATCATAAGTTTCAAAAATGCTAACACTACATGAAATAAAAACAAACCAATACCTTTGGAGGAGTCTCAGATCCTGGATACTCTCTCTGATCTAGTTTCTTCCAGCGATCCATTAACTTGGTTACCATAGGTGTGTTAAAATCTACCAGCTGGAATCCTGTCACGTTGGCTCCACCATGTATAAACCTCTCAAGGGAAATGTCCTTAAATCCCTACAAAAATCAATACGAAAAGTAGTTAAATTTACTTATTAATAGTAACATAAGTTAATGATGATATGTATATTTCAATAGGTGTCTAATAGAGTGATGGCTAGATGTCAGATACATAATTATGTCACTTTAGCCATTAAGTTGTTATTCAAAATCCAATACATGAAAAGTATTTTCAGTTCAGCTCAAGTCAATTATTTCTTGAATGCCTCTGCATGTGTCTGTGAAGTAGGGATGAGGAAATGGAAGAAAAATATAACAGCATCAGAAAGTCTCCTGTTGAGGACATAATTGCCCTCTGATACAGATGTGTGAAAATGTGTACTATATGAATGCAAAATCAACATATAATGACATTCTGAGTTTGTGATGGGTGAGATCATTTTAAGGGTTTTTCAACTTAATCACAAAGTGGTCTAAAAGTAGAGAGCTAGTAATTTGAACCAGAGAGCACTATTGCATTAGTTACCACAACCCTTCGAGTCTTGGTATACATTACTGCCAGAGAAGAGAGAAAGTGAGGCCATTCAATGGTTCCTGTGTAGTTGGAAAAAAGATGTTTTCCACCAGGTGGAATGAAGAAGCTTGGAGGGAAGGGGTATCATCTTTTTTGGTGTAGAGATAGTAACCTGGGTTTCAAAAATTCTGAAAAGTTATTAGTTTTCTATTGATTGAAATCTGTTACCTATGTATCTATTATCTTTCCTTCTTCCCATCCTTCTTCTCTTTCTTTCTTCCATACCTAGCCTCTTTTCTTCAGCAAAATTTTAAAGAGCTTACAAAATATACAGTACTGAGCATATATTTTGCAAGAAGAAGGAAAATGCATACTAAAGAAGTTAATTGATAAAACCAAAGGCATTATTAGCTCAGGGAAAGTGAACCACACACATGCACAAGTGTACCTGTGTACACATATAGAAACACAGGCTTGCAGGATCTGTCATTGCTTTTTGTTTTATTTTCTCTTGGTATTTGGTAAAAGGGTTTTGGAAACATGAATGAGCCTCAGTTTGTCTTTTTTCCCCACAATTTTTATCGGTGCATTATAGTTGTAAAATGTGATGGGATTTGTTGTTACATATTCATACACGCACACAATATACTAATTTAATATGCCTCAGTTTTTCTAGGGGGACTAAGGGGAAGTATTTTGTCATTGTGTGTGTGTGTGTGTGTGTGTGTGCATGAAAGAGAGAGAGAGAGAGAGATAAATGTTCAACAGGAGGAAACTGTGAAGGCTTGGGTTGCTCACCTTGGGTGAACTTTTGGAATCTTTTGTTTTTAATTTTTATTTTATTTATTTTACTTTTTTCATATCTTCCTAGACTGTATATGCACATTGTATAGGTACGTTTAAGAAGAAATGTATCAGTCTATCGGCAACTAATCAAAATTGTTGGGGAGAAGTCCTGATATGTGAATTAATAGCGGGCATTGCAGCTGGCTCCTGCGCCAGATTCTGCGCTGTGTACATCACAGAGATTATATAGTTTAGTAATCAGACCAAGGTTAAGACATAGAGCCTATTAGTAATTTTATAGATAGTAAAACTGAGGGTTAGAGAAACAGAGCTTAGTGGGGTGAAGCAAATACACTGTGGAGTCAAATTGTAATCAGACACAGTGACTTTGAGTTTGTATTTTAAACCTTATACTCTTGTGCATTCTTATGCAAACATGTGTTTCAATTTTTTTTAAAAGAGAGAGGGATAGTGATAGAGAAAGAGAGAGAGAAAGAGAAAGAGGGGGAAAGAGAGAATCAATTCCATTTAGTTTTTCATATGGCCTTTGTTGCTCTAGCACTTCATTGAGTACTTGGTGCTGGGGTATGAACTCGTGCCCTCATGCATGCCAGGCAAGCTCCATAACTGCTGAGTCACTGCTACAGCCCCAGATATGTTTTAATTAAATTAATTATCAAAGCCCTGGGAGAGTCAAGATGATATCACACAGAAAAAAAAAAAAAAGCCCAGTCTTCGAGTCTCACCTCTATTACTTTCTGGCCTTAGCTTTCCTATATGCAAAGTGAGAATAATAATGCTAAAGTATCTAGCACAGCTGATTTGAATTTGGTAATTAATAGTAATTATTAATTCATTCACTCAACAAATATTTACTTCATTATGTACTTCATGCCTTTTATGTGCAAGCTACTTTGATAGATGATCAGTAACATTTTCATTTCATTGAGAAATAAACTAGAAATTAGAAAGCAACTCTATGTTTTGGAAATGGAAAAAACATTGCCTATCAATCTCTGGCTACTAAAATGTTAGTTGAACATTTGTTTGCTTTTACCTTAGTGTAGGGTAGACCCACAGTCAGGCAAATAATTTCAATTCTTTCTAAAAGCCATAGTAATTCATCCGCTGCATTAGTTGCTAATTGATGACATTATTATTTTCTTTCAGCCATGGCTGAAATGGAAGGTCTGCCAAGCCTTTCATAGCATTAGCCACAGCTGCCAGACACTCAGGCAAAGCTGCAGCCTTCAGAAAAAACATGAGATAGCAAGCCTGCCTAATAAATAACAGCACACATTTCTCTAATTCCATCTTGTTGCTACACTAAAGGTGAAGGAAGAAACTGCCATGTCGTTATACACTCATTTCACTGATCATTTGAATAAATGGTGGGTGACTTGATATTTGCTGTATCTGTTTGAACACAGGTGGCATTTCTCCTTTCATATATTTTCTTATAATTTTATATAGAAAATGGACATGATTTAGACTGGAAAGCAGTTTCCTTGGAAACAGTTACTTTGGTGCCCATTTAGCTTCAGTTTGTGTCCTTATACTATTGTGGAACTGAAAATTCTGAGGCAATAATATAATAAAATTGTTTACTGTGGAGAGGGGGTGTCAGTGTGTAAGTGTCTAAGTAAATAATGCCCTTAGGACAGGGTGATGAGAAGAAAGGCCCTCTACTTGTTGAAGTTGGGTACTATGGTGCTTATATTTCACAGGGGTTAATGGCCTCTCCAGATTAATTCCTATCTTGTTTTTTTCCTTTCAATTTCCATTTACAGTTTGTACATCTCTGGTGGGTGGGGGTAAATGTTCAAAATTACAAGCATCAACTCTCCTGCTGACCATGTAAATCTATAAGTACATCACATCAGTGGTGCTGACAAAATTCTCATCTTTTAAGTTTAATCTAACTCATGCAACTTTTCTGCTGTTTTTCATTTCAGGTTCACAGATTGACTAACTAAATCATATTGACAGAGCTATGGTACAGTTTGCAAACAGAATGGGGAAAACTCCCCCTCATCAACTTTAAAAAATTAATCTAAAGAAATGTGAGGGAGGAGGGAGATGACGACTGGAGGAGGGATGCATGTAGAATCTCTCCATGAAGCTGGATGCCAGCGGAAAGGGAAGTGTCTTTCTGCGAGGTGGGTGAATGGTAAAATTTCACTGAAACTCATGAGTAGACAAACAAGGAAAACTAGAGACTCAGAGGCTTGGATACATTAAGCAAGGAAGAAAAACCACATAGAAGCTGAGCAGCTCTGGCTGCAAGGACCACCACCCGGTGGTTGCACAGCTTGTTTGGCACAGAGGGTGGTAAGAACACATAGAAATACAGGAAGGAAAAATGGAGAATCCTGCTATCAGAAGGACTCCCACTCCTCGCATGAACCCAGGGTCTGCATTAGTTGCACATAACTTAGATGTGCCTTCAAATAGGCTGCAGAGAGTGGAGAGCTGGAGAGCTTGCCATCTTGAGAAGGTGGGTGGTGCAGGCAGCTGCTCTGGCCACAAATTTGGGCCAGAGGCTGTCCCAGGTGAGGCATTGGTTGCTGACCACCCAGGAGCCCGGTGTTCTGACTGCCTTAGGCACCAGGAGTTTGGGATGGAGATAGCTCCAGAAGACATGCCTCAGGCCCCGTGATTTCAGGGCACAGATGGTCTCAGGATCACACATGTTCCAGGCAGGAGTGCCTCTCAGGCCCCATGAATTTGGAGCAGAGACAACCCTAGGAGCTGCATGTGTTTTGGGCTAGTTAGGACCTCAGGACCCATGGGTTCAGGATAGCATCTGCCCCAGGTGCCAAGAATTCAGGGCAGCCATGCCCCTAGGATCTCCAAGCTGATATTCCAGCTGTGCTGGGGCCTTGGCTGAAGTGGGACAGGAGTCTGGATAGGTGGTCACAAAAGTGCCCAGGGTCTCAACCCAGGAAAACTGAAAGGCAGTATTCACAGATAGTAGTGGCAGTGAAGGTCTGCACCCCTACACATGACAAGAGTACTTGGAGGAATCCTGGGAATCTGACTTCCACCTGAGAACAGCAAAAGCCAGGCCTTCCAGCGACCTCACCCTGGCTCCTCCATCCAGGAGCCAGATGTGATCATTAGCCCACACTATCTATTTTGACCTCCTCAGTGGAAATAACACATAATCCTCCCAACTTTCCATTAAGATGATGGATTTTTTGGTTTATTTTGTTTTCTCTGTTTTGATTGTTTTTTGTTTCTTGTTTCCTTTGCTTTGCTTGTTTTGCTGTGGTTTGGTTTTGTTTTTGTTTTCTTGCAGATCAGCAGACTTTGTTTTTGTGCTGTATAGCCTCCTGTAAAGCCTTCTTCACTTTCTTTTGGCAACAGCTAAACATTATTCCTCTCTCTCTTTCACCCTCCCCTAAAGTCAATTCCACAGTCTCTTCCTCTTTTCTTTTTTATCCTTTTTATTTTATTAGAATATCCTACATCTTCTACACTCTCTTGCTGCTCTAGCTTCAAATTCACATGTTCCTGACTATCTTCCTATCACATCTCGTTTGCTCTCAAGTCTATTTTTCCTTACTTAGGAGGTTCTGGAAATCTGTAGTGAATGTCAAACTTGAAAATGGGTATTTGCTTTTAAACTGGGTATAGTCTGACCGTTACAGTCTGGCAGAAGACAGTTGCTAATCCTTCTATTCTTCTCACAGGTGGTAATTAACATTTTAACAATTATAGAAGGAAAAAAGAAACCAGTTCAACATTGTCTGTTGTATGCATTGGCTATACATATTCTCTTTCCCTTATCTCGTGAGGTATTGGGAGTTGCAAAGGTCACTAACAATTCACAGGTCCAGGAGCCAGCTGTTGAACTTTATTATGCAGATTGTACGCTAGCCCAAATTAGTGAAGAGATAAAACCCCCACAACCCACCAACAAAGTCCCAAAGTAAAATAACCAGGTAAGAGATCTCAGGGCCTACTCCCTGACACTGAAAATGAGGAAAAAGGAAATAATTCTCCTCCTCATAGTCACAATCCCCTAGCCAGGGATTCCATGGATAGGGACCTGGATGAAAACTCAGAAGAAAGTAATGACAACCTGATATTAAAATGATCAAAGAATTAAAAGAAGATTTAAGGAAGGAAATAAGAGATCAACTATAGGAGCTAAAAGACCATTGTAATTAGAGGTGCCAAAAAGAGACATAACAGAGCTCTTAGAACTGAAAAACAGTCAACCAAATTAAAAGCTCAATAGAAGATATTAAGATCAGAGTAAATTCAGTACAAAATAGAGCTTCAACTCTCAATGAAAGAACATCAGACACTAAAGACAGGCTGAGTAATCTTCAATGCACTGAGAATAGACAAGGGATATAACCTTACTGATCATGATCAGAATTTCCAGGATGAAATCAGAAGAAACAGCATGAAGGTGATGGGGATAGGGGACAACACTGAACAACAAAGAAAGGCACAAAGAAACTTCTCAATGAGATAATCAAAGAAAATTTCTGCAATATCAGAATAGATCCAGATATTCATATTCAAGAAGCCTGTAGGACTCCAAATAGACCTAACCTCATGAGAAACTCACCGAGACACATCATATTCAAAATGAATAACAGAGAAAACAAGAAAAGAATATTAAAAGTGGTAAGAGAAAAACACCAAGTCACATTCAGAGGCATACCAATAAGGATCACTATGAATTTCTCAAATCAATCCATAAAGAAGAGGAAAATGAAAAATTTCAAATATTGACAGAAAATAACTATCAGTCAAAAACACTATACCCAGCAAAATTCAACTTCAAATTTGATGGGTAAATCAAAACTTTCCATGATAAGAACAAACTAGCAATATACACAAACACAAAAGCAGCTTTACAGAGAATACTCAATGACAAAAACTTCAAACAAAGGAACAAGGAAACAACTCCAAAAGCCCACAATCAGAGGAAGTCAATAAAAGATAACTCACTAAAAGATAACCAAAATGGAAAGAACAAAATACAGCAAAGGTTGCAATGCCAGAGAACCAAAATCACATATCTATTCTAACATTGAATGTAACTGGACTCAATGCCTGGATCAAAAGACACATATTAGCAGACTGGATAAAAAAATAAAAATCCAACAATAATCTGCTTACAGGAGACTCATCTCATATCCAAAGATAGCCACAGATTGAAGGTAAAAGGCTGGAAAAATACCTACTACATATATGGCCCAAAAAGCAAGCTGCTGTCACAATACTCATGTACGACAAAGCAGTTCTTGATCAAAAATTTAGCCAGAAGAGACAAAGAAGGGCAGTATATCTTAGTTAAGGGAATGCTACATCAAGAAGATGTAACCTAGTTAACATTTATGCAATAAATTCCTACTCTCCTACCTATGTCGAAAAATTATTCCATAATGTTAAACCACTTATAGATCTCAACACAATACCATTGGGGGACTTTAACACACTTTTATCACCAAAAGATAGATCATCAAAACAAAAAAAAAATCAACAAAGAAGTCTCCAACTTAAATAACTCTATAAATGAAATGGACCTAACAGACCAGACATGTACAGAATATTTCATCCCAAATCAGCTGGGTCTACTTTATTTTTAGCAGTGCATAGATCCTTTTCCAAAATAGAGCACTCTTAGTTCACAAAGGTAATCTTAGCAAATACAAAAAATGTTCATAAAATAGATGTATCCCATTAGATCACAATGATATGATCCTAGTAATTAACATCAAGAAAAATAAAAAAGTATAAGAAATACATTGAGATTAAACAATACCCTCTTAAATGAAGAATGGACCAAAGAGGAACTGAGAATAGAAATCAGGAAACCCTAGGAAATGAATGAAAATGAA
The DNA here is from genome assembly GCA_004027875.1 of Aplodontia rufa. Lineage (NCBI taxonomy): Eukaryota > Metazoa > Chordata > Mammalia > Rodentia > Aplodontiidae > Aplodontia > Aplodontia rufa. The sequence continues at coordinate 7,080 of PVKS010002713.1, read as the reverse complement.
GGCACAGCATATCGTAACCTCTGGAACGATATTAAAGCATTCTTAAGAGGTAAATTAACAGCACTGAGTGCCTTCATCAAAAGTCAGGAGAGAGCCCAAATTTAATAAACTTATGTTACACCTCAAATATTTACAAAAAGAACAATCCAATTCCAAATCCAGGAGAAGACAGAAAATAACCAAATCAGAGGCAAAATAAATGACATTGAGAACAAAGAAATACAAAGAATCAATAAAACATAAATTAGTTTTTTGAGAAAAATAAATAAAATTGATAGATCCCTAGCCAATCTCACCAAAAGAAAGAATGAAATGAAGCAAATCAATAAAATCAGAAACAAAATGGAGACATCACCACTGACTGATCCATAATCCAGAGGATTACCAGAGACTATTTTGAGAATTTATACTCCTCCCAGATGGAGAATCTGGAGGACATGGACAAACATAGCCAATAACGCATTCCCAAGCTGATGCAGGAAGATATTGAACATCTCAACAGCCCAATATCAGGTGGTGAAATTGAAACAGCAATCAAAGCTCTTCCAGAAAATAAATGCCCAGGACCTAATGGATTCTCAGCTGAGTTCTACCAGACCTTTACAGATGAATTAACATATCTCCTTAGTAAGCTATTCCATAAAATTGAAAGGAATGGAACCCTTGAAAACACTTTTTATGAGGCAACTGTAACCTTAACACCAAAACCCAACAAAGACACATCAAGAAAACTACAGAGCAATATCCCTGATGAACATAAATGCAAAAAATTCTTAACAAAATTATAGTAAATCACATCCAAAAGCATATCAAAAAGATAATACATCATGATCAAGTGGGCTTCATTCCAGGAATGCAAGGCTGGTTCAACATACACAAATCAATAAATGTAATTCATCACTTGAACAAAATTTAAGACGAAAACCATATATGATCATCTCAATTGATGCAGAAAACACCTTTGACAAAATTCAACACCTATTTATGCTCAAGACTCTTGAGAAAATAGGGACCAAAGGACTATACTTTAATTTTGTCAGTCATTTATGACAAACTCACAGCCAACATTATACTTAATAGAGAAAAACTGAAAGCATTTCCACTAAACTTGGGAACAAGACAAAGAACTTCAATCTCACCACTCTCATTCAATTTAGTCCTTGAAACTCTAGCCAGAGCAATCAGAGAAGAGAAGGAAACCAAAGGGATTTGAATAGGAAAAGAAGAAGTTAAACTATCTCTATTTCCCAATGGTATGATCTTATATCTAGATGACCCAAAATGCTCTATCAGAAGACTTCTAGAGCTTATAAATGAATTCAGCAAAGTGGCAGGAAGCAAGATCAATACCCATAAATCAATAGCTTTCCTGTGCTCCAACAAGAGTTTTGCAGAAGCAGAAATCAAGAAATCTGTCCCATTCACAATAACCTCAAAAAGAATAAAATACTTGGGAATTAATCTAACAAAGGAAGTAAAAGCTTCTACTACAAAAATTATTGAACATTGAAGAAAGAAACTGAAGACCTGAGAAGATGGAAAGATGGTCCATGTTCTTGGTTAGGCAGAATCAATATAATTTAAATGGCTATTTTGTTGAAAGCACTATAAAGATTAAAATTAATCCCATGAAAATAACAATGTCATTCTTCACAGATATAGAAAAATCATTTCTAAAATTCATTTGGAACAATAAGAAATCCAGAATAGCCAACGAAATACAAAGCAAAAAACAAAACAAAAAAACAAGCAACAACAGCAACAACCAAAAAATAAAAAATAAAAAATCCTGAGATAGGAAGAATTACAATACCTGACCTGAAATTATACTATAGAGCTGTAGCTATAGTAACAAAAACAGCATGGTATTACTCTCATAATAGGAAGGAAGACCGATGGAATAGAATGGAAGATATTGAGACTATCCCCCAAGTTTTTAACCATTTGATATTTGACAAAGTGGGCAACAACGTAGCTTGGAGGAAAAATAGCCTGTACAACAAATGGTGCTGGACAAACTGGACAGCCATTTGCAGACAATTGAAAATAGATCCTTATCTCTCACCCTGCACAAAAATCAAATTAAAATGCATCAAAGAACTAGGAATTAAACCAGCAACCACACAATTATTAGAAGAAAAAATAGGATCAATACTCCAGCGTATTGCTTTAGGCACCTACTTCCTTAAGAAGACTCCCATAGCACAGGAATTAAAATCAAGAATGAGTGGGATGCCATTAAACCGAATAGCTTCTGCACAGCTAATGAATTAGTCAAGAGTGTCAAGAGAGAACCTACAGAAGGGGAGAATATCATAGCCTGCTATCTTTCCAACCGGGGGTTACTATCCAGAATACACAAAGAATTCAAAAAACTTAATTCAAAAACAGAAACACTCCAATTAATAAATGGGCTATGGAACTAAACAGAAACTTCTCAACAGAGGAAGTTCAAAAAGCCAAAAGATATATGAAAAAGTGTTCTACATTGTTAGCAATCAGAGAAATGCAAATCAAAACTGCACTGAGATTTCACATCACTCCAGTCAGAACAGCAAAAATGAAGAATATGAACAATAGCAAATGCTGGAGGGATTGTAGGGAGGAAGGAACATTAACACTATTGGAAAGGAGTGGCTCCTCAAACAATTAGGGATGGAACCACTGTTTGACCCAGATATCCCACTCCAGGGTATTTTCCCATCAGAGCTAGAATCAGTTTATTACAGAGATATAGCTACATCAATATTTATAGCAGCTCAATTTATAATAAATATTCATAGAAACAACCTAGATGCCCTTCACTGGATGAATAGATCCAAAAACTGTGATACATGCACACACACACATGAGTTCTACTCAGCTATTAGAAAGAATTATATCATGGCTTTTCCAGGTAAATGGATAGAAATGGAAAAAATTATGCTGAGTGAAACTTAGGGACTTAAGGGTAGAATTTTTTTTTCTCATATGTGGAAGCTAGAATAAAACCTAAGATTCGAAGAAAGTCTGTCAAGTTTAATTAATAGACACACCAAATCTGAAGTAACACATAAGGTGTGGTGACTATAGCTATGAAGGGGAGCAGAGGAGGAGAAAGGGAGTGAGGAGAGGGAGGGAGAAAGGGGGGCCTTTCAATACTGTATAGTACAGTTGACTCCCAAGAAAACCACAAATGCACCCAGGCAGGCATATATTTCTAGTGATTTCAAGGTTTAAATTATATGTAAATGGTCATTTATATCTGTAACTTGGGGGAACTACAGAGGAGTCACAAGATTGGGCAGTGGGGGAAGAGCGGGGGAGATCCTGGACAAGGATCAGGTTTAAGCAACTCTGTCAATACATATGTATATGTGAATGTGAACCAATGAATCCCTTCAATATGTAAGATGATGCTGAAACAATAAAAAACATAAAATTCTGTAAAAATTAATCTAAAGAAATGTGGTTAAAAGTGTGCACTTTGATGTACATGTAGATAGTGGGAGAGACCTGCTCAGTGCAGAAAAGTTGAAACATAGGAAACAGAAAGGAATATGTAAAACAATATTGCCAAGTTGGTAGACTCTTAACTGGAACCACTCCTCTTGAATGAAAATATGTTAGACTGAGAATTTGGTAAACTGTCTTGTTCCCATTTCAGAAATCAACTATACAGCTAAATGTGAACAAGTCACTTTGCTTTCTGTATCTTTATTTGGTTTCTAAGCGAGGCATGAATGATGTGTTGCATGCTTGTGGTACATGCGTGTGTGTGTACATGTGGGGTGTGTGGTGTGTAAAGGATGATTGAGGAATAGATTCAGTTAGTCTTTAATTTGATGCCCTAAAAATGCTATGATTTTATACTTCTTTATGACAGAGCCAGGTATTTCCCTAGATATAAACTGAATTTTTTTTTTAAATTAAAGCTTGGGAGAAAGGTAGATAAACTCATGGATTAGAACCATAGAACAAAAATACAATTTGTTAATATTTAGGAGATACAGTTGCAAGATACTGGGTAAGATATTTGAACAAACTATACTGCATTCCTTTATAAAAATGCAAATGTTTAATCTTATTGTCCATATATATCAAATAATAACAAGGGATGATAGAAAGGGAGGAGAAGGGGAAATGTAGGAACTGAGATAAAGCAAGGTACATTCCAAGCATTTCTAAGTATGTCACTGTATATGCTATAGTCATGTATATAAAAATGTTCTATAAGAGAACATTACCTATAAGAGGTAAAAGAATTATGAAACTGTATTTGGGGTGCTTTTTTGGAAAAATATAGGACCCAGAAGAGAGGCAAAGGATCGGGGGATGGGAGGAAAGAGGTAGAGGGGTGCGGTGGAGTGAGGATATTGACCAAATTATATTGCTGTATTGTGTGCTTCTAGAAATATGTGACAACAAATCCCATCATTATACACAACTGTAATGCACTAATAAAAATTTTTAAAAAATTAAAAATACAAGTGATAGCAAGATTCTGACTTTGCCTTGAAGGCGGAACAAATGTCAAGGCCTCCTTGTTGCTATTTGGTGGCCGTAACTGAAGTTATCTAACTGTGAAGAAGTAGCGAATATCAATACAGAGCAATGTTCAAGGCCAGATCCCCCTCAGAGTGATGTGGGGTATGCTTAAAAGAATGGTCATTCTGTGGCATTATTGCTATGTGTGGCATTTCCCCTGTTTATCTCTCCACTTGTGAAGTGATTTAGTCTTTGTAATCAGATAGGCCAGAGCTTCAAACTTGTTTTTGAGACTTAATGGTCTGTGTGATATTGGGTAAATTATACTGACCCTCATTTTCCAGTCTATAAAATAAACACATTTATTTTTAAAGACTAATTAAAACAATTATGGTAACAAAACAAACATAGTGACCAAAGCTGGGTTGGAGTGGAAAAGCAGAAGCTGAACAGATAAAGAGGAAGGAGAAATACCTGTTTCATAGACATCGTTCCTGCCCTTAATGAGCTTGTGGTGTGGCGATGCCTTATCTGCAGCTGTGCCCAGGCTAATATACAGTACTCGCCACAAAGGAGGTTTTGATGAATGAGAAAGAGGCCTTCAACACAGATATGCTATCAATGCATAAGGTGTTACTGGAACCAGGAGATGTGTTATCCAAGTGCGTACTTCAGGACTGCTTTCTAAAAGATCCAACTATGACTATTAATTAAAATTGGGTGGAATAAATAACCTCAAGGTGGAAACAATGGCCAAGCTAAAGGGTTGAAAAGAAAAGTGGCCTTAGATGTCCAGGAGTCAGTTTGATTTGGAGAACAGACATATATTAGTAGTGTGGGCTCTGGGTTAAGTAGGTGTAAGCTTTTTTTTTTTTGGTACTGGGTATTGAATCTAAGGGTGATTTACCACTGAACTACATTCCCAGCCTTTTTTTATTTTTTATTTTGAGACAGGGTCTCACTAACTTGCTGAGGCTGGCCTTGAGCATGTGATCCTCCTGTTCCAGCCTCCTGAATCACTGGGATTACAGACATGTGCCACCACACTTGATAAAGGGGATGAAATCTTATCTGCATTAAGTTAAGTAGTACAAATAGTTGATCCTAAAGAATGTAAGTAGAGCAATGCTTTGTTTTAGAATGCTTACTCTGTTAGATGACGGCGAAATCTGGGACAATGACTCAGAGTTGGAAGTATGTAATTTTAGAGAAACAAATCCTGTGGAGAGGTAAGACTAGTATTAGCAGGTAGGGCTGAAAAATCCACAGGAGATCATATCCTGAAAGGTTGATGTTTTTTACTGTATTTGTTGCCTGGGACCAATGAAATAATTTAAGCAGGGAAATGATAAAATCATAAATGTGTTTAAAGCATATCTAGAAAAGAGAAAGACTAGGGCCTAAGTAGGAAAGCAATTTTCTTACTTTAATCTCTGAGAGAACAGACTCTAAGGAGGCAACAGACAGATAACATACTTCTAAATCTCTTGAAAATGTCTAGAAGAGAACACAATCTATTGAGAAGCAATGCTCTTCCCCTAGTACCGCTAGATGGTTGGCGTGTCAAAATAAAACATACATATAGCCACCCACATATAAATCATGTACAGGACAAAGAAAAGAAGGAGAGATTCTAGCCATCTTCCGTTTCTTGTTTCACTCATCCTTAATATGCAACTGTTAATGACAGTGGTAGGGATGATCATAGATTTTAACAACTGGGGAGTTTTGTACCCTTCCATTTAGCTATCAGGCACAGCTCATGCCAGTCAAAGTGTTGACTTCCTGTGGGTCTTCTTGGGCCCTCTGCAAGCTCAGGCTTGAGTAATATGACAAAGAATTATCACCTCTTTTCATCTGGCTACAAAGGAGTTGCCAGCACACTGCCAACAGCTGCAAAGGCTAGGAAGGTCATAGGCACACAGGAAACCATTTCCTTTTCATCGAGACAGAATGATGTGTGGGCTGGATACTGGTTAATTGAAGAATATAAGTTCAATTCACAGATAATGACAAGGCAAACTAAAATAATGCTACATAGCATTCATAACCTATTTGCATTCTTACTCATAAAAAATTGAATATTAGTTTATTTAAATACTTAGAATCTGCATTATCTTAGCCAAAGAATTTAATAACCATTAAGAAATCAGTATTTCTGTGATCTTCCTTACTTTGTTTCTTGGCTTAAAGGAATATCACTTTAAAGGAATCTAGAACACCCAGATTTAACTTGTATAAATAAGAGATGTCCTTGGCTTTTACAAAATGTATGCTTATAAATTGGTGATACAATTTCTCACATACTGATTTCTGTTAGTTTCATTCTTCTCTTTTTGGTAATTATATATACACATAGGTTGGACTTTATACTTTCTGCTTTGGTTTCCAATACTGTGGCTAAAATATTTGTTAAACTATCTCAAAATAATATTTTAAATCTTCTGGAATATTTAAAGCCACCCAGTAACCAGTAAGAATTGCTATTTCAGACTGGTACAGTGCCTCACACCTGTAATCTCAGTGGTTTGGGAGACTGAGGCGAGTGGATCACAAGTTCAAAACCAGCCTCAGCAACTTAGCAAGGTCCTAAGCAACTTAGTGAGACCCTGT